>ML274119.1:765-14552 GCA_005239495.1 Nicotiana undulata | reverse complement strand
ATTTCTGTTAATATTTACTATTAACAAATAAATTTGGTCCAAAAAATAATCTCTCGATCGATCAAATCCGAATCGGAGGCCGAGGCCGAGCCGAGCGAGCGACGACGACGACGGCGCGATGCTTGCTTTCTTCTCAACTCTTTATTAGCTAGAAGAAGAGCAATTTCTTATATACCCATCAAAAGTCTTTTCCTCTTCCTATGTGGGANCGACGACGACGGCGCGAGGCTTGCTTTCTTCTCAACTCTTTATTAGCTAGAAGAAGAGCAATTTCTTATATACCCATCAAAAGTCTTTTCCTCTTCCTATGTGGGACAATTAAGGAGGGAAACTCAAATATTACTCAAATATTTTATTTTTCCCTCCATTTCCCATTCACCCATTTTAAGCATTAATATATCATTAAATACTTAAAATCCCAACAATGTCTGATCACCTCTCACCAATACTTCTTAGGCCACCCTCTACCTCTCCACGTTCCCGCCAAGATCAAACTCTCGCACCTCCTCGCCAGCACAGCAGGACTTCTCCTCCACACGTGTCCGAACCATCTGAGCCTCGCTCACCGCATCTTGTCCACGAGAAGTTGGAAACAAAAAAGTGGACTAGTTATATCAAAACACATACTTTAATATGACCACACATTTCAGTTCTATCATGGTAATAAAATAAAAATATGAGCATGCATTAGGTCAAATTGTTCCAAAGTATTTGGAGCCAGTAATTTCACATGGCATGTTTTGAAAGTAGTAGCATATCATGTGAAATAACTCTCTGAATATTCTTTTTAGTGTACCAAATTGATCAAAGATCTCAAAAAATGTTATACTTGTTACTTGTTAGGCTCTTATTTGGTCTCTAGATCTGTTCTCTCCTATTATTATTATAAAGTATTTTCAAATTTAAACTTCTACCTAATGTTTTCTCAATCAAACAGTTGTTCAGAAATCTCATGTTGTTAAATATGCCGAAGTCATCCAGAATCTAAGCAGTATTTTATTATTTGTATTATTTACATTTAAATTGCAATGGAGAGAAAATTACTGTTAACCTCACATGCTCAGACGTAGTATTTCGGTTTGACTGCTCATATAAGTTAAGAAAGAAATAAACAAAACTTTTAAAGGTTGTGGTCCGAAACAACAAACAACAATCATAACGACCCAGTATAGTCTTACAAGTGGAGTCCAAAAAGGATAGTGATGCAGATCTTACTTCTATACCGATGGAGTAAAAAGGCTGCAGAGGCGGCTAGAGGGTCAAGCAACTAAGCAGTTGCTTTAGGCCCCAAAATTTTGGAGGCCCCAAAATTATAGGGTCTTTAATTTTTTTTTATGTGTTCGGTATTTGGATTGAAGCTCCGACTAATTTGATTTCGCAACGCCTAAGGCCTATTAGAAAAGAAAATACATTATAACATAATATTATCCATAAGGCTCAGACCCAAAATATTGATAAAGTACGTTATATCATATCCATCCCACCACTATCCTTGGATGTGGAACCCATTTTTATGGATAATAGATTTATAAGCTAGCTTTTATAAAGAAAAGAATTGAATATTTCAAAATAGAAAAGTAAAATCTTTTATAAAAAGTAAAGATAACTTTTAGTTTGTTATTGATATAATTGTTTGAGCAAAAACCGAAGAAAGAGAATTACTCCCCTAAACCCACACCCTAAATATAAAGTTTTGCGTTATTTACATTCTATGATTGACATCATTAGTGAACTACCTATATTATTTTTCTCTTTTTTACACTTCTCATTAGAAAATGTGTAATAAACTTTTGGAGTCTCTATTTTAATATCTCTAATAATCCGAATCGCATTTTTATTCTCATCAGGAAACATGCACGGCAAAAGTTCTTGTTCTGTAAAAAAAGTTTTAAATAAAAAACAAGAGGGAAGAGCACTATTGAATAAGTTATATTGCACATTCTTAATTTTTTTCCCCGTTGCAGGCTTCAAGCATTGCAACAAGTATATTAAAAAATCAAATAATTATTTCGATATCAAGTTATCAACTTCTTGAATCTAGTTTTATTTCTTAATATCAAAAATATCTTAAGAGTGATGATTTATAAAAGAAATTATTAATAACTTTGTTCTACAAAGGCCTCCAATTAAATTTTCGCTTTAGGCCTCCAATCTTGTTGAGCCGCCCCTGAGAGGTTGTTTCCGATAGACCCTCAGCTCAAAAAGACGAAAAGACAAAAAAAGGCAATATATCAGTACCATCATGAAAATAATAACAACACAAGAACCAGTAAATAAATGAAAGGTAGAAATAATGACCAGTAAATAAGGCCCGACACTATAAAAATAAAATAATAGTATAAAAACAGCATTGTGGTCCGAAACAAACTATATATTTATGTAGGTCTAAATTATTTTATTAAAGATAAAATAAAAAATTTAAAATTAATTTTGTAATATAAAAAGATATCATTCTTTTATGCACAGACAAAAAAGAATATTTACGTTAGGACGAGGGAATATGGCGTTTATTAAGTTGAATTTTCTGAATCGCAGCTTTAGTCCCCCTAGATTCTAGACACAGTTTCTAGCTTTGGGGAGCAAAGGCGAATTCAGAAAGTATATACAATGCATCTAAGCTGGTGTTATTATATGGAGTATTATACCATGCATCAAGTTTTTTTCGGAATCGATTTTTATATAATATTATAATATACGTCGCGTTATTATATCAGTCAAAAAATATCAAGTAAATGAGATTGTTATAAATTGTTTTGACTATAGTAATTTTGAACTCTTATAAACCTCTTCGACTCGACGTGAGTCCCAATTTTTAAGAGAAAAATTGTGTTTAAAACATAAATACTTTATGTGGTACTACAAAGTATTTTTGAGAAAAGGGAATAACAAGTATTGCCTGGATACCTTCACTGGCCATGATCACGGGTAATTTTGCAATTTTGGCATGACCATTGACTAGATCTAGCATGATAATAGGCTTGAAGCAGTGGAAGATGAACAATCACTAGCAATCGAATAACTATAAACAATGAACGGTCAGCCTAGTGCACAAAATATTCCGCGTTCATGCAAGATCTAGGGAAGGGCCGTATCCCAAGAGGTATAATGCAGACAGCATAACCTAATGCAAGCACTAGTGGTTGCTTCCATGACGCGAACTCATATAGGTCGCATGGAAACAACTTTACCGTTGCTCCAAAGCACCTATTCTAATAACTATAAACAATAAAATAGCAGCTCGATATACAAAGCATCCCGCATTCACCTAGAATCTGGGGAAAGGCCGCATCTCAATGGGTGTGATGTAAACAATCTAACCTAATGCAAGCATTAGTAGCTGCTTTCGTGGCTCGAACGCGTGACCCATAAGCCAGATGGAGACAAATTCACCATTGTTCGAAGCAGTGGTGAAGCTAGAAATTTTTTCAAGGGTGTTCAAATTAGAAGAAGTGAACAAATTTTCTGACAAAGGGTGTTCAATATGTGTTATATAACTCTAAAATGTAATATTTTACCTACGTACACAGTGTAATTTTTCAACGAAGGGTGGTCAGTTGACCCCTTAACTTTATGTGGCTTCGCCACTGGTTCGAAGGCCCCTTCTAATAACTATAAACAATGATAAATGAAAACACCAGTATACATTTATGATAGATAAACTTTGAGCTCAGATGATGAAAGTGACTTCTGGTAATGCATGCATGTGAACTGAGCATGTGTGTCCTCTGATGGCTAGCTGCAAAGATGGGTCTCATAGGAGTTGCTGTATTTGAGCTTAGCAACTGGGTCAGAAGAGCTGCTACGTGATCAGTGACAGTGATTGGTGCGCATGTGCTCGGCCGGTGAATTTTACAGGGCCAGTTATTCGAAAGGAAGCAAAGTGTGATATTTTTGGACTCAAAACATAAAAATAAAATTAAAAAAATTGGCTATGGAGATTCCGTGCGGTCAGAAATTAATACAGACACAAAGGGCTTCAATAGGAAAGTCGTTTCGATCCAATTCATTCTTGGGGTCAAATAAAGACAAAAAAGAATATGTCACTGACCTAGCACGACAAAGCACTCTCCGAGATAATGCGAAACCATTTTATGTATAGCGTATGGATGGAATGCGCTATACCTTAACGGCACGTTTGTTGATTAAGCTATAGCGCATGCCATCCATGCGCTATATTTGAATTTTAAATGTTGGTCAAAATATAAGTAAAGCGCAATACAGGATGCATTATACCTGAAGTTGAAAAGACAAATACGTAAGTATAGTGTATCGCATATATGCGCTATACTTATATTAAAAATGGCCCAGCCTTCTTCCTCGCGATAGAACGGCAAAAACAATCCGTATTATAAAGGTTAAATCTTCATTGGAGCCCACTTGTCCCCAAAAATTGTGTCTCCTCGGTATTTTAGCGAGCTAACACCCGATCCAATGCATTATCATGTAATGGATCTCTTCTATGCTCGCGCGGTGGTCAAGTCATCAATTTTTCTCAATTCAAAAAACTCTAAAACGAGGTATTCCGGCTCACTGTTATAGTAAAAACATGTATATAAATTACTAATTAGTTGTTTTTACTGTGTTGTATGCTTTTCGAGATCGTTATTGATATAGTTATTTTTTTTATTTTTTATCCGGATTAGTTTATTTATGTAAAAAAATTATGAAAATTATATATTGTTCTTTTGTTGAATAATATTTAGTGTTATATGTGACTTAGTGTTGTACATAATAATATGTGACTTTAGTGTTGTACATATAATAATATGTGACTTTATTATTGTTTAGTGCCCTTCAGTGTTATGTTGTGCCTTTTATTGCTATGTAGTGCACTTTAGCGTAGTAAAACTGATAATAAATTTTAGTTTATGTTAGTTGATGTTGTTTATGGCAGTTTAGAGTAGCGAGACTTTATTTCTTTTTAGAATTCTTTAGTCTAAAATAAAAATTGTGTGCCCTCGTCAACTAACTCGATTAGAGTATTCAATTATGGATTAAATATATTAGTAGATAATTATAAAATATTATATATGAATCATAAAATAATTAGTTGACATTACGAAAGACACGTTATATTTTTGGGCAAAATATTGAATTTACAAACAAACCGTTATGAAATAAATTGAATATTGTTTAGCATTAAGTTTGTCGTATTTTTTATATGAATAATTATCAAATATATTTTGAGTAGTTATGAAAATTAAATAGTTAATTCTGTTATAACCCAAAAAGCCTGAAAAAGATACAGTTCAAACAAAACCCTGCCGAATTTTAGTCAAAAAATATAAAAAACTAACATATAAAATATTAATATAGAAAATTTATCAACCTAAGTAGTTTTTTATATGAATAATTATAAAATTGTCACGACCCGAAATTCCACCCTTCAGGTCGTGACTGCGTCTAACGTTGAACCCGCTAGACAAGCCAACGGGTACAGTTAATCTAACAATTTGCAATCCAATTCAACAGTAATAGAGTCAATACCTTTCAAAACTGAATAGATTAACAAAACACCTTAAAATCCTTAACAGCGGAAATGTAATAGAAGTTCAAAAGAAGTGCAAAGGAATATAGTGAATTACATAACGTCGCATAAGCCCAAAACCGGGGTGTCACAACTCACGAACTATCTAAACAGAGTGCTAAATACATAGTCTGAAAAGAAATACATAATTGTCTTTGGAGCTACAAAAGAAATAAGACAATAGGAGAACTAATGAGCAGGAGAGGCTCCAAGGTCCACGAACGCCAGCGGTATACCTTGAAGCTCTGGGTGGACTGAAGATGACTCCCTCAATGCGGTCCACTGGG
Source organism: Nicotiana undulata (assembly GCA_005239495.1). NCBI lineage: Eukaryota > Viridiplantae > Streptophyta > Magnoliopsida > Solanales > Solanaceae > Nicotiana > Nicotiana undulata. Next base: position 8,738 of record ML274119.1, on the reverse strand, counting down.
TCCGAATGCGGGGTCTGTACAACATTAAGAAGTGCAGTGTAGCATCAGTACAACCGACCCCATGTACTGAGTAAGTGTCGAGCCTAACCTCGGCCGAAGTGGTGACGAGGCTAGACTTAGCAACAACGTAACCCGTCCTATTTTATAACTCAAAGCATGGAAAAACAAGGCAAAAGATAGGCAGACAAGTATGGGATACGGGAGCAGTAAAGGGGTACCAACGAAATGAAGCAGTTAAATTGACACTTAGAAGTAAGTAAGGGAGAAAATTTAACACAATAGCTAACGAAACAAGTACAAATACCAGAAATGTAAATAATGGCACGGCATCACCCTTCGTGCTTTTACTCTCTTCCTCACAATGCAATGTAATCAAATATAATGGCACGACATCACCCTTCGTGCTTTTATTCTCTTCCTCACAATGAGGCAATATAAATCATGGCACGGGATTAACCTTCGTGCTTATAATCATTGTAAATCATGGCACGACATTAACCTTCATGCTTATAATCAATATGAGTCATGGCACGTCATCACCCTTCGTGCTTTACACTCTTCTTCACTATGCAATGTAATCAAATAGCATGGCACGGCATCACCCTTCGTGCTTTACACTCTTACTCACCAAACAATGACAGATATAATGGCAAGGAGTACAACATAGTGGAAATATACAGTTTAAATCACCCGGCAAGGGGAAAACATCAATCAATAACTCAATAAATGCCCGACAATGGTCTCAGTTATAACCAATCACCTCAATTGTATACTTTACACTTGGATTCAACACTTCTTAATCTCAACAACCAATACTTTCAACAAGAATAAATTACCAAGTAGAGACAACCTCATAATATGATAAACATGGGAGAAATACTACAATTTCTATCAAAATAGACTCACGGGCATGCTTGACACACATTGCATAGGTACTCGTCACCTCACTTACGCAATGAACATGATAATCAAATAGCACATAGCAAATAATACCTATTCCCTCACCAAAGTTAGGCAAGACACTTACCTCGGGTCCAAAGTATAGCAATCAACCCTCTAAGACCGCCTTTCCTTTTGAATTCAACTCCGGAACAATAATATCTAGGCATAATTAACTTAAGTATATCAATAATAACTCGATAACACAATCTCATAGCCTAAATACACAATTTCTATCATTCTTCCAAAATTTTCAAAATTCGACCCCGGGGCTGCTTGGTCCAAACACGAGGTTCGGGCCAAAACCCGATCACCCATACCCCCACGAGTTAGCTTATATAATTTATTTTGAACTCCGACCCCAAATTGGGGTTGAATTACCCAAAATTCCACAAAAACCTAACTATACCTAAAATCCCTAATTTCTACTTTGATTTCAAGATTTAAGACCTAGATTCTAGTGATTATGGGAGAAAGTGGAATTGGAATCACTTACCTATGGAGTTATGGCGATGGAGGTCTTCAAAATCGCCTAAGGGAGGAGTGGGGAAGAAGAAGAGGGTGAAAAATAAGAAAAATTCCGTAATGGGTCTGTTTTGGACTTAAGAAAATCACTGGACGAAATTGCCCTCTGCGATCGCAGAAGAAAGGGCGCGATCGCAGAAGAGAAGCTGGGCGACCCTATGCGATCGCAGAAGAGGACATGCGATCGCAGACCTAGCGGACTTGACCTTCTGCGATCGCAGACTAGCTACACGATCGCAGAGCAACTACCCCAGTCCTCACTTCGGACCGCATACACACTATGCGATCGCGGAACTAACTATGCGATGGCATAGTGCCACAGAACCTCCCCCACCTTACTACACTATGAGATCGCGACTCAGCCTATGCGATCGCATAGTGTTAAACACCAGACACCAGAATTTCACTCCAACACCAGATTTTTACACTTTAACTTACCTCGTTAGATACCCGAAACTCACACGAGCCCTCGGGTCTCAAAACCAAAAACACACACGACTTCCAAAACATCCTACAGACTTATTAAAGCTTTTAAATCACCAAAATATCATCAAAAACAAGGGATTAAACCTCAAAACTCACAGAATTTCCTTAAAACTTCATAAAGCTTAACCTTTCAAATTTTAATCCGAATCACGTCATTTCAAGCCCGTTTTACACCAAATTTCACAAATAAGTCACATAACATATATTAAACCTGTTCCGGGCTCCGAAACCATAACTGGTAACACGGTTTTCACATCAAAGTTCATTTTCAAAAACCTTTATTATTTCCAGAAAATAATTTTCTTTCAAAATTCATTTCTCGGGCTTGGGATCTCAGAATTCGATTCCGGGCATGCGCCCAAGTCCCATATTTTCCTACGGGCCCTCCGGGACCGTTAAAACACGGGTTCGGGTCCGTTTATCCAAAATGTTGACCAAAGTCAACTTTATTCATTTAATTATTACAAAAATCCCTTTTCATCAAATTTTTCACGTAGAAGCTTCCCGGCTACACGCCCGGGCTGTGCACGCATATCGAGGTGAGATTAGCGGAGGCTTTCGGAGCCTCAGAACACAGATTTAGCTGAATTTACTTAGGATGACCTTTTGGGTCATCACAATCTTCACCTCTAAAACAAACGTTCGTCCTCGAACGAACATAGAAAGTACCTGAGTGTGAGAAAAGATGGGGATAACGACTCCTCATATCGGACTCGGACTCCCAAGTAGCTTCCTCGGCAGGCTGACCTCTCCACTAAACACGAACCGAAGGAAAAATCTTCGATCTAACCTGACGAACTTGCCTAGCTAATATGGCCACCGGCTCCTCCTCATAGGTCAGATCCTTGTCCAACTGGACACCGCTACAGTTAAGAACATGAGAAGAATCTGCAATGTACCTCCGGAGCATAATACATGAAACACTGGATGCACGGCTGATAAATGCGGTGGCAAGGCAAGTCTGTAGGTCTCCTCTCCTACCTTGTCCAAAATCTCAAATGGACCAATATACCTAGGACTCAACTTACCCTTCTTTCCGAATCTCATCACGCCCTTCATAGGCGACACTCGAAGGAACACCTGGTCTCCTACCATGAAAGCCAAATCTCGAACTCTACGATCTGCATAACTCTTTTGCCTGGACTGAGTTGTACGAAGCCTATCCTGAATAATCTTCACCTTATCCAAGGCATCCTGGACTAACTCAGAACCCAACAATCTAGCCTCTTCGGGCTCGAACCATCACACTAGGGACCGGCATCGTCTACCATACAACGCCTCATACAGAGCCATCTGAATGCTCGACTGATAACTGTTGTTGTGGACAAACTCTGCTAAAGGCAAGAACTGATCCCATGAACTACCAAAATCAATGACACAAGCTCGCAACATATCCTCCAAAATCTGAATAGTACGCTCGGACTGTCCGTCCGTCTGAGGATGAAATGTTGTGCTCAACTTGATCTGTGTGCCCATCTCTCGCTGAAATACCCTCCAGAAATGGAAGGTAAACTGAGTACCTCGGTCTGATATAATCGATATGGGCACACCATGCAATCTAACAATCTCTCTCATGTAGATCTTTGCCAACTTCTCCGCTGAATATGAAACTGACACAGGAATGAAATGTGCTAACTTGGTTAGCCTATCCACGACAACCCACACTGCATCCACCATCCTCTGAGTCCGTGGAAGCCCAACTACAAAATCCATCGTGATACGCTCCCACTTCCACTCGGGAAGCTGAATTTGCTGCATCAAACCACCGGGTCTCTTGTGCTCATACTTAACCTGCTAACAATTCAAGCACCGAGCTACATAAGCCACAATATCTTTCTTCATTCTACGCCACCAATAATGCTGCCGCAAGTCCTGGTACATCTTCGCGGCACCCGGATGAATGGAATACCAGGAACTGTGGGCCTCCTGCAATATCAACTCATTAATGTCGTCCACATCAGGAACACATATACGACCCTGCAATCTCAAAACTCCCTCAACATCAACTGTGACCTGCTTGGCACGTCCATGCCGAACCGCATCTCTAAGAGCACACAAATGACGATCATCACACTGCCTAGCGCAAATACGATCATACAATGAAGAACGAGCGACGGTATGGGCCAACACATTAACAGTCTTAGAAACCTCTAATCTCACAAATCGATTGGCTAACGCCTGAACATCCAAAGCCAAAGGTCGCTCTCCAACTGATAAATAGGCCAAGTTACCCATACTGACTGACTTCCAGCTTAAAGCATCGGCCACCACATTGGCCTTTCCTTGGTGATAGAGAATAGTAAAATCATAATCTTTCAGCAACTCTAACCACCTCCTCTGTCTCATATTCAACTCCTTTTGCTTAAACAAGTATTGCAAACTCTTGTGATCAGTGAATACCTCACACGGTACCCCATACAAATGGTGCCTCCAAATCTTCAAGGCATGAACAATAGTTGCAAGCTCCAAATCATGGACTGGATAGTTCTTCTCATGGATCTTTAACTGACGAGATGCATAGGCTATAACCTTGCCATCCTGCATCAACACGGCACCAAGCCCAACCCGTGAAGCATCACAATACACGGTATACGAACCTGAACCTGTGGGCAATACCAACACTGGTGATGTGGTCAATGTTGTCTTGAGCTTCTGAAAGATCGCTTCACACTCCTCAGACCAATTGAACTGAACACTCTTCTGCATCAACTTGGTCATAGGGGCTGCTATAGATGAAAACCCCTCCACGAACCGGCGATAATCGCCTGCTAGGCCTAAGAAACTCCAGTTCTCTATGGCTGAAGTGGGCCTAAGCCAATCTCTAACTGCTGAAACTTTCTTTGGATCCACCTGAATGCCCTTNATCAAAATATCATCTATAAACACGATCACAAATGAGTCCAAATAAGGCCTGAATACCCAATTCATCAACTCCATAAAAGCAACGGGTACATTAGTCAACCCAAACGACATGACCAAAAACTCATAATGCCCATAACGAGTGCGAAAAGCCGTCTTAGGCACATCAGACGCCCTGATCCTCAGCTGATGATAACCAGATCTCAAGTCTATCTTAGAGAACACCGTAGCACCCTGAAGCTGGTCAAATAAATCATCAATCCTCGGCAAAGGATACTTGTTCTTGATAGTAACCTTATTCAACTGCCAGTAGTCAATACACATCCTCATTGAGCCATCTTTCTTCTTTACGAACAACACTGGAGAACCCCAATGAGAAACACTAGGCCTGATGAAGCCTTTATCCAACAAATCCTGTAGTTGTTCCTTTAACTCCTTCAACTCTGGCGGAGTCATACGATATGGGGGAATAGAAATGGGCTGAGTTCCCTCAGCTAACTCAATACAGAAGTCAATATCCCTGTCGGGTGGCATACCCGGCGGGTCACCAGGGAATACCTCTGGAAACTCATGAACCACGGGCACAGACTCTATAGAAGGAACCTCAGCACTAGAATCACGAACATAGGCCAAATAGGCCAAACAACCCTTCTCGACCATGCGCCGAGCCTTCATATAAGAAATAACCCTACAAGAAGAATGACTAGGAGTCCCTCTCTACTCTAAACGAGGTACACTTGGCAACGCTAAGGTCACTGTCTTGGCATGACAGTCCGGAATAGCATAATAGGGGATAACCAATCCATCCCCAATATAACATCAAAGTCAACCATATCAAGAAGCAAAAGATCAACCTGAGTCTCCAGACCACCAATAACTACTACGCAAGCATGTTAGACTCGATCTATCACTATAGAATCACCCACCGGTGTAGACACATGCACAGCAGTACTCAAAGAATCATGGGGCATGCTCAAATAAGGGGCAAAATATGAAGACACATAGGAGAATGTAGAACCCGGATCAAAAAACACTGAAGCCTCTCGGCTGCAAACTGAAACCGTACTTGTAATAACTGCATCAGAAGCCTCAGCATCAGGACGAGCAGGAAGCATAACACCGGGGCTGAGCCCCTCCAACCTGCAAATCCCTGGGTCTACCTGCTGCAACCTGGCCTCTACCCCTCGTGGCCTGTACTCCACCTCTATGAACGTGACCACCACCTCTGACACCTCGACCACCACCCCTAGCTGGCTGAGGGGGTAATGGTGCACCTGCTGCGGGAACCAAGGCACGGGAACCCTGATACTGGGGTCCATTCAAAGTTCGGGGGCAATATCTAGCAATGTGCCCCGGGTTACCACAACTATAACAATATATCTGCTGTTGTGGCTGATAACTCGGGAACTGGCCCTGACGACCCTGATAACCACCCCGGTAACTCTGAAGTGGCTGTGCACTGGTAGGTGCTGGTGGTGCACTAACATGAGTTGGCGGTGCACGGGGATATACCTAAAGTGCTGACTGAAAAGGTCGGGGTGGATGCCCCCTACTGAAAGAACCCCTGCCTCCAGATGAGGCTCCACTGAATCTACCAAAATGACGGGGCCTCTTGTCATCCCCCTGACCACCTCCCTGTGACAAAATCATCTCAATCCTCCTGGCCACGTCGGTCGCATCCTGGAATGAAATATTAGTACTAGACTCCCTGGCCATCTGGAGTCGTATAGGCTGGGTCAATCCCTCAATGAACCTCTGAACTCTCTCCCGATCAGTGGGGAGTATCATCAATGCATGCCTAGCTAGAGCGATGAACCTGGTCTCACACTGAGTAACAGACATAGATCCTTGCTGGAGGCACTCAAACTGCCTCCTAAGATCCTCTCGCTGAATAATGGGAAGAAACTTCCCCAAGAATACCTATGTGAGCTGAGCCCAAGTCAAAGGTGCAGACCCAGCTGGTCTGACTAAGCAGTAGTCCCTCCACCAAGTCTTGGCTGCGCCAGATAGTCGAAAAGTAGCGAAGTCAACTCCATTGGACTCCACTATGCCCATGTTTCGAAGAACCTCATGACAGTTGTCCAAGTAATCTTGTGGATCCTCTGACGGTGCACCAGTAAAAGTAGTAGTGAATAACTTGGTGAACCGATCTAGTCTCCATAGAGCATCTGCTGACATAGCTGCACCCTCGCCTGCCGGTGCCACAATACCCGGCTGAGCTACTCCAGCTGTCTGAGGTGCTGGAGTCTGAAACTGAGTGGAAACCTGCTCTGGGTGTGAATAACAGGAGTCTGGGTCCCTCCCCCAGCCTGAGATCCAGCTGGTGCAGTAGGAAGAAGATCAGCCTGAGCCACACTCTGCATAAGCCCCACCAAGCAGACTAGAGCTTCCTGAAGCACTGGGGTAGCAATGAACCCCTCTGGGACCTGCACTGGTCCAACTGAGACTGCCGGAACTGGGACCTCCTCGTCAGACTCGACCTGAGGGTCCTCCACTGGGGCTGCTGCTCTAGGCTGAGCCCGGCCCTAGCCTCGGCCTCTAGCACATCCTCGTCCTCAACCTCCACCCCTCGTAGGAGTTGTAGCAGGAGTGTCGGGCTGCTGAGCAGAACCAAGGGAAGCACGCGTCCTCGCCATCTGCGAGAGAGTAGAATGGAAACTCAATCAGTACTCAGAATTCATATCGCATGACAGAGATAAAAAAATGTAGAGTTATCCTAACTTTGCAGCCTCTGGGGGATAAGTACAGACGTCTCCGTACCGATCCCTCAAACTCTACCAAGGTTATTTATGAGTTGTGAGACCTAAGCAACCTAGAGCTCTGATACCAACTTGTCACGACCCCAAATGTGATGACCCAAAAAGGGTCATCTTATGTAATTTAAGCTATATCTGTGTTCTGAGGCTCCGAGAGCCTCCGTTAGTATCACCTCGATATGCGTGCGCATCCCGGGCGTGTAGCCGGGAAGCTATTATGTGAAAATTTAATAAAAATGAGTTTTGATAATTAATAAATGAATATAGTTGACTTTGGTCAACATTTCTGGTAAACAGACCCGGACCCGTGATTCGACGGTCCCGGAGGGTCCGTAGGAAAATATGGGACTTGGGCATATGCTCGGAATCGAATTCCGAGGTCCCAAGCCCGAGAAATGAATTTTTAAA
>ML274118.1:0-48844 GCA_005239495.1 Nicotiana undulata | reverse complement strand
AAGTTCATAATTCTTATCTGAATATTATGTACATTTAATTCACAGCTATCATAGCTCAATTTCATCATATATCAGTAATAACTCGTACAAAATATCAAATAATATCAAACAAACAGTTAGAACATGATCGTGGGTCCTATGTCTACCCAACATACAATATAGATGCCACGTACGGACTCTCGTCACGTGGTGCGTACGTAGCCCCCTCAACAAGAACAATTAGCAACAAGGAGCCTAGGGCAGATGTCCCCCTTACAAAGTTTGGAAAGGAGACTCACCTAGACAAGTGCTCCTCCGGCCAACGGACCAATCAACAAGACGCACGAATCCTCCGAATTACCCTCGATGGCTTGCAACTAGCCAAAAACACATAATTATATCAATTTAGGAAGAATCGAGGAGGATTTATCAAGGATTTCCCTTAAAAACACATTCTTGACATACTTGGCAAATTCAACTCCGAGCCTCGGCGTCCGGAAAATTATAATTCTTGAAGAAATGCGCTATACGTCGCCTAAGGATCAAGATTAACTCAATTAATCATCCTACAATGGCCCTAAAATCAGAATTTGCATTTTCCTCAAAACCCTCTATTCTCCCCAACAATTTCTTATGAATTTCTATGAATTTGGAAGAGGAAATTCCAAAAGAATTGAAGGATTCAACATGCGGAGGCCAAAGAATTACTTACTTGAGTAATTAGGCCGAAATCACTGCTCTAGAGCTCTTGGGTTGTGCAACAATGGAGGAAAAATCTGTTTTTGGGAAGAAGATTCACGAAATGGGCTATTTATAGGACTGCCCAGCAGTTTCCGCACCTGCGACCTCTGGATCGCAAGTGCGGACTCGCACTTGCGGGAAAAGGGCCGCTCCTACGGAAAAAGGCCTGGGCACTGGGGGGAATTCTCGCACCTGCGGACTTTGGATCGCAGGTGCGGACTCGCACCTGCGGGAAATTGGCCGCACCTGCGATGGCCTGGGCCCTGGGGATTGCTCGTGCCTGCGGAGTCTGGTTCGCTCCTGCGGAGAAAAGGCCGCTCCTGCGGAAGGAGCCGCGCCTGCGATTGATTTTCCGCTGGTGCGAACCTCGCGCCTGCGGCTCATGGACCGCAGGTGCTGTCACACCAGAAAATTCCCACCAGGTATGCAAATTGCTAGTTTTTTACCCCAATCGGGGTCTGGGAGACCCCTGGACCCACCCGAGCCCTCGACAAATTATACCAACAAGTCCCAAATCACATGACGTACTTGCTCGAGCTCCCAGAACACTAAAAACATCATCCAAACTAGAAATCACCCTCCAAAACCCCTTTGTTTCAAACTTAGGATTTCAAGAAAATTTCAATGGCTCACCAATACGCCGAACGGGTCTATATTGCTCGGAATGACCCCAAATTTTGCGGACAAGTAATAAATGACTATATGGAACTATTGCCAATTCCGAAATTACAATCGGACCATGATATCACGAGGTCCAATTCTAGGCTGAATTCCAAACCTTATGAAATCCTAAATTCCAATTCAGGTGCCGAAATACTCCTGGGTCATCAGAAACCCGAGGCAAACACACTCCCAAGTTTGAAATCATCATCCAGATCTGCTGGAGCTGTCAGAACTCGATTCTGAGGTCGTTTGCTCAAAATGGTGCTCGGAACCAAAATTAGCCAAATAGGCTAGCCTTCAGGAACCAAGTATTCCTGAACTGGCCAAATCACTTCCGAATCTCGAACTACCTGCCCACACAAGTCATAAGGCACGAGTAGCCGCTATGGAAAGAGTCTTTCACGGGAACGGAGTCCCAACACACAAAACGACCGGCCGGGTCGTTACACCATGAAGCTACAGTTGGATGAAGAGGCTCCAGAGGTTGGTGGATGTAGTTGGCGTGGAATTGACACACTTGACATCTTTTGGCATCTTCCATGCAATCCTTCACCATTGTCAGCCAGTAGTAGCCCATCCTCTTAATGCAAAAATGGAGCTTGGGACCATATTGGTGTGCCCCACATGAGCCAGAATGTGCTTCCTCCATCGCTTGGCGGGCTTCTTCTTTGTCAAGACATCGCAAGAATAGTCCTTCAAAAGAGAGGCGAAATAATGTACCCTTGTAGAAGATGAATTATGGTGCCCTTCGCTTGATGTATGTTCTTTGTCGCAGATCCTTGGGTAACTTTCCATGTTCAAATTACTCTATCAATGGTTTCCTCCAATCCTCTTCTTCAATCGCCTGAACGGACGTATGATGACTTTCGTTGATTTAAAGATAAAGAAGTCTAGGAATGACCCATCAATGCCACACATGTACCTTTGTTGACCCATTCTCTCCAAGTGCCATCGTCGTGGCCAAGTTAGCCAAAGCATCAGCCATGCGATTTACTTCTCTTGGGACGTGGTTTAAGAACACTTGCTCGAATCTTTCGAGGTAACAAGAAACGTATTATTGCAAAAGATCTTCCTTATTTACATCGTAAATCCCAAAAGGTTGGTTGATGATCAGCTTAGAGTCGTCGTATATCTCCAACTGTAGAATCTTCATGTCTAATGCCATTTCAAGACTGATGATCAAAGCTTGGTACTCTGCAGCATTGTTGGAGCATGTTTCACCTAAAACAAAGGATAATGGAAAGATTTAACTATCTGGATAGACCAACACAACACCTACCCCCGCACTATTCTGACGTGAGGAACTGAGGATCCATCAAAGAACATTGTCCATGGTGGCAATCAAAGGTGTTTAACGGGCGTGCTGGGACGGGCTGGACAAAAACAAAGTCAGCCCGTTCAGTTAACGGGCGGGTTGTTAGCGGGTTGGAAATTTTCGGGCTCTATAGGGCCCGTACGGGTTCGGGCTTAACGGGCTCCAGCGGGTCGGGCTTTTATTAATTTTTTTTTAAAATTAAATTATATTTTTCTTTTTCAATGTTATTGATAGTTAAGTGTTTGCAAACTTTTAAGGGTTAGAATTAAACTTTGAAGTGTAAACTTTAAAGTTTAAAAAGTTTAAAGATTTAAATTTGAATTTTAAAATTCTAAATTTGAAAATTGAAAGTCAGTGGCTAATAAAAAATATTTAATAAGACTAATAGGCAATATCAAAAATTCACAATATGTAAGTAACTTTGATATTTTTATTGAATAATATATAATACTTCAAATTAATTTGCAAGTTCTTTTTTGATTTTTTAAATTTTTGAACTTGCAAATTAAAAGTTTACAACAATTATAAAAAAAAAATAGTACATCACATGTTTTGCATCATTTTTGTAAGCTCTTCCATGTCAACATGAGGTTCTTGGTTTCTGGCATTGGTTGAATAATCGGTACCATAAAACATTATATATCCAATTTCTTGGTCCTCCGCATCATCTACCTCGTCACGCCCTTGATTTCGCCATTCTGATCTTATCCAATATCTGAAGCACACTAGAACTTCCAAAGCGTTGATGCCCAATGAATAATGGGTATCTCCTAGATGTTGTCTTGCTTGGCTAAATGCGCTCTCTGATGCGACTGTTGAAATAGGCACATTTAGAACGTCTCGAGCCATGGCCAAAAGAACAGGAAATTGATTTGAGTTGCTCCTCCACCAACCCAGAGGTAGAAAATCCTTTGTGAGGGGCTCCGGTGACTTTTGCAAGTAGAATTGGAGTTCATCGATATTCCGGCTACTGGTTTGTTGATGCTCTCCAAGTGTAGACCAAATCAAATAATCTTGAACACCATCATCATCTTCCAAAGTTGTTCCAGATGTTGAAGTATTACTTGAAGGAATATTTGCATCTAAAACCGAAGAAGCATCAACAATGTTAGCATAATAATTATACAAAGTTTGTAAATGTTTGTGTAGATCAGAAATACAAGTGTCACTATCAGGATTTTTAGTTGCTCCAATATCCATATAAGTATATAAAGCACTGATTAATTGGCGACACTTTATCATTTTGATAGTAGGGTTTAAAATAGCACCAATTAGGTAAATAGGGGGAATTGGGAAGAAATATTTTTTAAACTTATCTTGCATAGATTCAACAACAGCAGTATATCCGTCTTTCATCTTCAAATTATGTAGTAAAAGAGAAATTTCAGCAATATGAACTAAACCATTTATAATAGTAGGATAATAAGCTCCAGAAAACTCAAGTGTAGCCACATAAAATTTTTGTAAAAACTTTACAACATCTTCAATGACATCCCAAGTTTTAGATGTTAACAAACGGTTAGGATCGGTACAATGAGAATTAGCAACTTCAGTTATAGGCATTCTATATTTATAACAACATCTTAGGAATAAATAAGTATAATTCCACCTAGTAACTATTTCTTCAGGCATGAGTCTTGGTTTTAGTCCATAGTGTACACATTTTTCCTTAAATGCATTTAATCTAGCACTTCTATTATTTCCTTGAATTACACCAACAGCTCTCCTAACTAAAGTGATTTCATTGCTAAAGTCAAGGTCACTCTTCACAATCAAGTTATAAATATGACATGCACATCTAACATGAAATATTTCAAGAAGTGGTGGGTGTAGATGCAATTTTAGTAATGTAATAGCAGCATTGTTGTAAGAAGCACTATCAAATGACATACACAAAACTTTTTCTACAAAATTATAAAATATAGCAACTTCATGGATAATATTACTTATAAATGCACCAGTATGACTTTGATCTTCATCATATTTAAAAGCAATAATACGTTTTTGCATACGAAAATTATCATCTATCCAATGGCATGTAACAGTCAAATAATCATTTCCATTTACAGCACGACCAATATCAGAAGTAAGAGAAACTCTACAAGAAAGACTGGCGAACAATAACGTATATTTGTCTGATATTGTCCATAAAGCCTAAAGATATCAGATCTAATGGGACTTGGTCGGAAAGTTATGATCAATTAATGGGACTTGGCCGGAAAGTGTTCTTGCCTCTATCATTAGCTCGGGTAGTCCCCGTTTCTGGTGTTTTATCCTGATAGGTGGTGGTATCACACCCTTCTCAAAGGAACCGTACGTGACACTCTCGCTTCATACGGCTCCGTCCCGGAAGCAGGACCTTCCCTTTCCTTTGACCAACGGGTCCTCAAACCTTTATGATTTCGTGCCGAACCTGGTCTCCATCTTTGAACTTCTCGTTCGATGAGAACCTAGGTCTCGTTGTTTCTGTTTTCTAGGTCACGCCTTAACCTCGTTAGAAAGCGGAGTTGGCTAGATGCCGGCATATCTTTTACGTCACCGGCCACATAGTCTGCAGCGTCTTTCACTGCATCGCATTTGCCGGGGCTAAATCCCCTTTCTTGAGCGATCGCCTTCGCTCGTTGGCAGAACGCCTTGATGCCTTCAATTGATAACTTGATACTTGATAGTTGATACTTGATACCACACTTCACTTGAATAATTGAATTAAAAATTTAGAATACTTGATAATAATAATTTTGTAATGACTAAATTAAATATTTGATGAAACTTGAAAGTTAAAATAATGAGTAATTGAGAATATTATCAAGAGAGAATTGAGAGAGAATTAGAGTAGTGAGAGAATGAATTGTGAGGAATAATGAAGAAGAAAGGGGGCTATTTTATAGTTTTTAAAAGGCTAAAATTATAATTTATCAATTATTAGGGGTGGGGGCTATTTGATTAATGGGATACAAGAAAAGGTTGTTTTTGGAAGAAATGGACGTTGGCCAACGGTCCTTTTTCAGATATGGCCGTTGGCAACGGTCAGAAATTTAAAAAAAAAATAAGTTTATACATGTTAACGGGCTGAACCGGGCTGCAGCCCGTTAAGAACCCGTTAAGTGCTTAACAGGTTGTAGTGAGTTCGGGGCACCGTTGCTCAAAAAGTGTACGTTTAAAACCTGTAAGCCATCCAACCCGTCCCAACCCATAACATTATGCTACAGTTGCGAGCTGGACCAGGATGACCCGGGTTGAACCGAGTTGTAAATGAGTCAGCCCGGCCCGTTAGACACCTTTAGTGGCAATTCTTCAACGAACAAAACGTCTTCATCTGGAAACTCATCAGAAAGCTCCCATTTCACCGGAAGAGGGTGATCAGCTAGAAAATCGGTGAGTGTTTGTCCTTTCACATCCTTTTGAGGTGTGTATGTGATCTCATATTGGTTAAACAATATGGACCATCTTGCTAGGCGTCCAGAAAGAACAGGTCGAGTCATCACGAACTTCACAGGATATGTTCGAGAGATGAGTTTGATGGTGTATGCTTCAAAATAATGCCTTAGTTTCTTTATTGCATAAAGTAACCCTAAGCATATTTTCTCAAAAGGCGTGTAGTTCAACTCAGATCCTATCAGAGTTCGACTGAGGTAGTACAAGGCTTGTTCCTTTCCTTCATCATTCTCTTGAGCAAGTAGTGCCCCAAGTGAGCGTTCTTGTGTCGCAATGTATAGTATCAATGGCTTCCCAAGTACCGGTGCCCCTAACACGGGTGGATTCAACAAGTAGCTTTTGATGCTTTCAAAAGCATTTTGACATGACTGATCCCAATGAAAAGGGATATCCTTCCTCAATAGATGATTGTCAGGTTGACATCGTCCGTCTAGATTAGAGATGAACCTCCGGATGAATGCTAAGTTTCCCTGTAGACTTCGAAGCTCCCTCAAATTCCTTGGCTCGAGCATTTTCTGAATGGCGTCAATCTTTGCGGGATCAACTTCAGTTCCACGATGACGCACGATGAAGCCAAGAAACTTTCCTGAGGTAACTCCAAATGCACACCTGAGTGGATTCATCTTTAGGTCGAATTTTATTAACTATTCAAAAACAATTCAAAGGTCTTCAAGGTGGTAACACCTACTCTTCGTCTTCACCACTAAATCATCAATGTAGCATTCAACCCTTTGATGAAGCATGTCGTCAAAGATGTTTTGCATCGCATGTTGGTAGGTGGCACCAACATTCTTCAGACCGAAGGGCATCACTTTGTAGCAGTATATCCCTTATGGAGTTCGAAAAGCAGTACACTCTTCATCTTTTGGAGACATTCTAATTTGATTGTATTCGAAGGACCCATCCATGAATGACATAGCTTCATGCCTTGTTGTAGCATCAACCATGAGTTCAATAATTGGTAGCGGGAAGTCATCTTTTGAACATACCTTGTTTAGGTCTCAAAAGTTAACACAAACACGTATTTGACCATTCTTCTTCTTGGCAAGTAGAATATTCGATATCCATGATGGGTACTTCACCTCTCGAATAAATCCCGCTTCGATGAGCTTGTTGACTTCAACTTCAATTTGTGGTACTAGCTCGGGTCGAAACATGCGTTGTGACTGCTTCACAAGGCGTGGTCCACTTTTGATCCCTAAATGATAAACGACTACCTTAGGACTAAGACGGGGATTTCTTTATGCGACCAAGCAAAGAAATCTTTGTACTCGGTCAATCATTTGGAGTATTCCTCCTCCTCCTGAGGCGTATGAAGCGCACTGATGAAGGTTGAGTGTGGATCTTCCGGAGTGCCTAAATTGAGTTCTTAAGCTCATCCACAGTTGACTGCCATCTTCTAGTTGAGGGGGAGCCTCGTGGACTTCATCATCAACGTCAAGGCATGGGCTATCTTCCACGATGATGTTATAGGATTCTTCCACAAAGTCTTACTTTTCTCTTCGAATTCCTTGGATGGTCGGCATGGATTCTTTCTCTCTCTACGGTTCTTTACGAGGCTAGCAAGTATAAACAATGGTTTTCCTTTGCACCTTTAATGGACCATTCATGTATATTGACAAAATAGACTTCCTCTTCATACGTGATGGGAAAGTACTATAGATTTCTTTGTCAGTAACAACTTCAAAATGACCCCACTCCTCATGGCCTTTCTCCTTATGTTTTGACAGTATCTTTCTAGATGGTGAATTCCTTGTGATTCTCATGCGACAAAAGACAGAGGTATTTAAGGTAGTGGAAACTTCCTTTAGACGTTTGGAAGATACATGTCACCTTTATGACATAGTCTTTCAAATACCGAGACTTGAGGGGTTGAGCCTCCAACGCAATCAAACACTGAAGCCCGTTGTTTTATTTTCTTTTCCTTAACTTCCTCCATCTCCTTTACCGAGGTGTGTTGTGATGAAGCTATCTCTTTGCTTCTCTGAGTTGAAATTCAAAGAGGCTCTGCCAAAATGAATCCCAAGCCAAACTTTGGAGTGGCGACGTAGTGCCCTTGCTTTCTCAACATCATTTGGGACTCATTGAGCCCATGTATCATTCCACCAATGACTTCGTCTTTGATTTCTCCTAGTCTTGATGGATTGGAGAAGTCATAACCATACTTTTCAAGAAGTATGAAGGACTTAGGATCATAGTGCCCTTTTATTTTATCAGCTAGAGATTTCCTTTTGTAGACTCACAAGCCACGTATGGGATTTGTGCAACTAGGGCAGTCATATGATCCTTCAAATGATGGATATCTTTGTGACTCATTTCTTTCTTTGGAGTAAATTCCTATAGCAAAGGTTTCCCTTTCTTTCGACCCTCACGCGAAACATAGCAAAAAACTAGATGCTCCTTATCAGTCTTTGTATGTCACCTTCAGATGATGACAGCTTAATGGATACTTCTTCAATTCTCTTCTTAGACAGCTTGGTGGGAGTCCATTGAGCCTCATTTTCTTCTTCTGAATTAACATCAGCTTCGTCAACTGATGATGGTTTCTCCACTTTCGGTTCACAAGAATCTAGGTAGAATCTTGCGTCAGCAAAGTATGATTCCGTCTCAGTGAAAGGCTTGATGTCTTCATCAATTTTGACTATCTCTCCATCCCTTCTGTACTTCAGACATTGATGCAAAGTAGATGATACCACCCCATTCTCATGAATCCAAGGACGTCCAAGCAACAAGTTGTATGATGTTTTAGCATCTATGAAGTGAATCATGGTGTTTGACTTCATCTCACCAATGTATAATCCCATGCAGATCATACCTATGGCTCGTTCTCTTCCTTGGTTGAAACCTTGGATTGTTAGGTTACTTTTGGATAGCTCATCAATAGAGATCCCAAGCTTTTTTAGCACCATCATTGGCATGATGTTGACAACCGAACCATCATCAACAAGTATGAGATTGAGATGTTGTTCCTGAATGGCCCCTACAACGAACAAAGGTTTGTTATGTGTCTTAGACCCAAGCAACAATTCATCATCTGTGAAGGAAATTGTTGCGCAACACGTGACAACTTTTCCGTTATCATGATGTTCTTGTGTTTTCATTGAAGCAAGATCATCATTGCTTTCCTTTGTTTCGTCGGTACTAGAAACTACATGAGTTACACCAATGTGACCTCTACGAAGAAATTTTCCAGGAAAGAATTCATGCTATGTGATGGGCTTTAGGAACTTCGGCGATAAGGCACCGTCAATCTTTTTGCTAATAGAAGATTTGATAATTCTTGGTGGTTGTAGATTATCTACACCGCTTATTTTTACTCTTGGCTTAAGAAGTGGTAGC
Source organism: Nicotiana undulata (assembly GCA_005239495.1). Lineage (NCBI taxonomy): Eukaryota > Viridiplantae > Streptophyta > Magnoliopsida > Solanales > Solanaceae > Nicotiana > Nicotiana undulata. The sequence continues at coordinate 39,372 of ML274118.1, read as the reverse complement.
CTTAAAACTTCTTGATGTCTTCGTTTCTTATGAGTGACTAAAGTCCAACCCTCATTGTCTTTTTATTTAGACTGAGTGTACAGATCTAGTGAACCTTCAAGAGTTTTTCTTGGAAGATCAACTTCAACGGGCTCGAAACTTCCAAATTGTAAGAAGCCCGTGCTTGACGCATTTTGCAACCTTGAATGCTTCTTTTCTTTGAGCGCGATACTTGCATGATTTGCTTTAGCTTTTTCATCCATGTCTATGATGATTTTTCCTTCACTTACAAGAGTCATGATTTTCTCCTTCAAGACGAAGCATTTCTCTGTAGTTTGGCTAATGACGCGATGAAACTTGCAGTATTTCGGATCGCTAACTTTAACAATTTCCTCTGGCCTTTTTGATTTAGGGAGATCGATGACTTTCTTGGCCATCAATTCATCAAGGATTGTGGATACGTCTGAATCTGTAAATGAAACCTTCGCCTCTAATTCCTTCAAGATGGGACGACGTTTCTCCTCTTTGGGGTATTGACTTGGGGTCTTATCCTCCTTCACCTTTTGCTTGGTTGTGACCTTCACGGAAGTTGCTTTCATCGCCATTGAATTTTTATTTTGGTTCTTTGATGCTACATTTTTCTTGAACCCATTCTGATCAACGAATGGAGATGCCTTTTCATGGCTTGCGATGCATAACTCCATGTCGTGAGCTCGCGTTGCAAGTTCTTCAAAAGTTCGCAGTTTGATCCCTTGTAAGATGTACAAGAGGCCCCAGTACATTCCCTGAATGCACATCTTCACAACAGATATTTCTGAAAGGCGATCCTTGCAGTCCAAACTTAATTCCGTCCAATGATTGATATAATCCACCACGAGCTCGTCATTCCTTTGCTTGATGCTTGTCAACTCTATCATGCTTACAGTTCTTCGGGAACAGTAAAAATGATTGAGGAATTCCTTCTCAAGTTGCTCCCAACTATCAATGGACTCGGGCTCCAAGCCAATATACCAGTCAAATGTGTTCCCTTTCGGTGAACGAACAAACTGCTTTACCAAAAGGTCACCATGCGTTCCAGCATTGCTACAAGTCTCGACAAAGTGGGCAATATGTTGCCTTGGGTTTCCTTTGCCATCAAATTGATTCAGATTTGGTGGCTAATAATTAGTTGGCATAGTTAGACAATCAATACTTTTAGTATAAGGCTAAGAGTATTACAATGAACTTTGTGATGTCTCGTCGTATTGAGCTATGATGGTGTTTGTTATCATGTCTTGCAATTGTTGGACAAATAACGCCACAACCGAAGGGGATTGTTGTTCCCTCTTAATGTTGAACTTGGCAAGTGATTCCTCAATAGTCGTTTTTTGCGAGGTGAAGATAGGTGAACGAGGAGGGACATGGCTTGACTCTCCGGGTGCATAGGCCTCCAATTTGTTCATGAGTTGAGCGATTGAAGGTCTTTGTCTTCAACAGATTTCTTCAACATTTCTATAGTCTGTTCCATCATGGAAAACTTTTCGTTCACGTTAGTTGCGTCGGTCATTAAGGCGTTGACTTTCGTTAAAACCGGAGATCCACTAGATCCTCAAATTCACCAAGGTTGGAGGGTGTTTGAGAAAGTTCGTCAAATAGCGAGAATGAGGTGTTGCTCCCAAAGATTGTGGTTGCAGACGTCATGTGAGATCTGCTTTTCTTTGTCATCTCCATGGAGGCGAAATAATCGGATCCATCCAAGCCACTAGCGTTGAACTTGCTTCGAGTGATTGGGCCAACATGATTAGGCTCAGCAGATACGGCAGCAGTACTATCTTTGCATGAAACATCACACTTGCGGAATGTCATTGTAGCAGTAGATCTGAAGTTCGTAGTTTTCAACTTGCAAGAAGGGGAGATGAAGGGCAGAATAGGTCCCACTGGGCGTGCCAAAATTTGTTCGCAACAAATTCTCGTGGTCCGGAAAATAAACTGCAACAAAAATAATATGAAGAAAAAGAGATTTTATTAATAAATATTTGTGAGTACAATTCTATGTATCCCTTGATTCTCCTCTCTAAAATTCTCCTTGATTCGAGGGCTTGAGAAGCATCTTTCTCGAATGTAGGACGATGCAGACCTCCTTGTGATGTATTTAATCGCCAAGAATGTCGAGAAGCACTTTGTTGTTACGGGTTGATCTCCGGACATTGATCACTCCTTTGTTGAAGAACTAAGCACTTGATGATTGATCTCTCTGTTTGTAGATGCCTTCACCAATTGTGTGTTCTTCTCCAACTCTGAATGTCTCGAGAGTTATGTAACCCCTCTATTTACAGTTGTAGAGGATGGACAGTCCAGCTACATATGAACTCTCTTGCTTGATTTTGATTGGCCCGTGTCATTTTAGCCACTTGGCGACCTGTGGTTGGTTCTTGCTTTTTGACTTGGATTGCCACATCATTTAGCACGTGTCTTCATCTTTTTGGGTTGCAGCTTGACAGGATACGCCATGTCACTTGACATATGGCATGAGTTTGGCCTTAAGATGGAATGAACCTTGAGCTCAAAAATAATAAAATGGACTAATTTAACCTGTAAAGTCCAAATTAATTATTTAACCCAATTGAATTTAATCCAAATTTTGTATGAATTAGACCAATAAATTTTATTTGTCTCCAAGGCGCAAATTCATAAAATTAAGATTTCACATAAAGAAAGATTTTGTTAGCTTCTTATTGAAATTTGCACGGAGTTGAATTAGATAGACAAGAAAAAAGGAAATCAAATTTCACATAGATCACAGAAAAGTATAAATAACACCACGTGAATAAGCAAATGGCATATTGGTTTTGTTACATAATATAATAAACAAAGTAACAAAATCCGTTGTGCAAAAGATGGATTATTCAATGTTCGGTAACAAGTTCAGTTTTAAGAAGAAAAAAAAGGAATTACGAATTTATTTGAAAGATAAAGGAAAAATTAAAGAAAATGGATTTCAACAAATTCAAAAAAGAAAAAATATCACCAAAACTTACGTTTGAGATACATCCGTTCACAGAGTGCGCTATATCATATGAATGGACAATGCATTATTATAATTCGTAACGTGACATAATTAGTAATTAGAATTTTACATCAAATTAACAAGAAAAACAATTGATTATACGCACGTCTCACCTTAGACATTAATGTGTTATGTTAATTTGTAATATGAGTCGCAAAACTTCTTACATCCTCGTGAGCGTGATAGCGGCTAACATTTCACTTGCTAGACAAGCCAACGTTAGAATAATTTGTTTAGCTATTTTTAACTAATCAAATTAACTGATATCAATTAAACTGAATAAACTGAAATAGAACCGAGATAAAGTGAGAAAAAACAAATAACTGCAATATCTAGATACAATCCCAGAGTCAGTATCACAAGTGCAAGAGCGACTAGAATAATACAGATAATGGTCTGAATGAAAGTAAAACTGTCAGAAATGAAATAAACAGCTAGGATAAGGTAGAAGAGGACTTCAGGGCTGCGAATGCCGAGCAACTGTACCTCAAGTCTCTAATCAGGCAATCAACCCGAACAATCTACTGACGTCGCTAGGACCGACTCATAAATCTGCACAAGAAGTGCAGAGTGTAGTATGAGTACAACCGACCCCATGTACTCTGTAAGTGCCTCACCTCACCTCGATGAAGTAGTGACGAGGCTAAGGCGGGTCACTAATAATAACCTGTACGCAGTCTAATAATAATACAAGAAAGAAATGCAGGAAAAGTAAGGCAGTGAATCTTATGAAAATAAACCCAATTCTCGAAATCAGTAAAGTCGAAAAGCACCAATACTCAGAATCTCGTATGAGAGCACTGAAAGCTAACACAATACAACAACGAATACAAAACACACAATCCGTTGCGGCGCGCAATCCGATACTACCGTACAAACACAATTCTCCCTTATTTCACCATATCAATAACAAGAATAACATATAAAATCCGTTGCGGCAGGAAACCCGAACTCACCGCATCAATATCAATCTTCCCTTATTTCACCATATCAATAACATGAATAAAATCCGTTGCAGCGTGCAACCGGATCCCACCATATCAATCCTCTTTTATTTTACCCTTTGCGGCGTGCAATCCGATCCATAAAAAATCAATAAATGTGATCAAATTTAACAACTCAATTCGCAAGAATTTTTACGACTAAAGAATATGAAAGAAGCAATAAGGAACTCAGTATCAAGTCAAGGAATGCTACACTTAATCCTAAAACAACAAGACAAGCCAAATATATGACAATTAAAGTGTAGAAGTATGACAATTAAGGCAAGTATCAATTATTCAAGGAAGCATGAGGAAACGAATATTTTAATATGCGAGAAATAGGTGACAAGTAGCAAGTTAAAGCATAGGCAGCAATTAAAGCATGTAACAGTTAATACATGGAATACAATAATTAATGAAATACGAGAAAGCATAAAAACAAGTATTTGACGACGTATATATACTCGTCACCTCGCATATACGTCGCTACACATGAAATTCACATAGCACATAGCTCAAGGGTTCCTAATTCCCTCAAATCAAGGTTAGACCCAATATTTACCTCGCTCCGAGGGCAAATCAACGCCTAGGGAAATCGATTACAATACATAAAGTTAAGATCATTACACATTTCTTAAAAAGTCAACAAAAGTCAACACCAAACCCGCCTGGTCAAAATTCGAGATTCGAACCAAAACCCAATTGCCCATTCACCCCCGAGCTCTATTATGTTATTCGTTTCGAAATCCGACCTCAATTTGAGGTCTAAATCCCAAATTTACAAAAAACCCGAATTCTTTTCAAATTCCTAATTTTCTACCATGAAAGAACATAGATTAAGGATAAAAGTTAATGGGTGTTGATGGAAATGGAAGAAAACAAGTTAAAGTAAACCAACCTATGAAAGGGAAATGAAATTTCTCTTCCAAATCGCCTCCAAGCCGAGCTCTAATGAAAAATGGGTGAATTCCCGTGTGTTGGGATATTTTAAAGTTCGGGCGTCAGGTGTTCATCGCGTTCGCGAGACACTTGACGCGATCGCAAAGCAGCAACGGCCAAAGGCCTACGTGTTCGCGAGGGGATGCACGTGTTTGCGATGGTCTGTCCCCCCGGCCATCGCGTTCACATAGAGCAAACCCCAGATCCCCTTTACAGGTCCCTTGCTCTTCGCGTTCGCGTAGTACTAGTCGCGTTTGCGAAGAGTGATCCCCACCACAGCTTCGCATTCGAGTACACAGCCTCACGTTCACATAGAGAAAAACTTCCCCCAGCCCAGATTACTCTTCGCGATCGTCGGAGTATCTTCGTGATCGCGAAGAAGAATACACCATATACAACAGTAGCCCAAAACCCAGAAATTTTCCTAAGCTCAAACGGCCCGTAGCTTATCCGAAACTCACCTGAGCCTCTCGGTTCCAAACCAAACATGCACACAAGTGTATTAACATCGTACGAACTCGCTCGCACGATAAATACATCAAAATAACACCTAGAACCACGAATCGGACACCAAAACAATTGAAATTTTTAAAGAAGCTTAAGAACATGAAATTTTACAACCGGACGTCCGAATCAAGTCAAATCAACTCCGTTTTGCACCAAATTTTGCAGGCAAGTCATAAATACTAAAATGAACTTATATCAAGTTTCGAAACCGAAATTTGAACTCGCTAGAAACAAAATCAATCTAAATTCAAACTTAGGAATTCTTTAAACCTTTACACTACTACTTTTTGACAAATTGCTTGAAATCAAGCTAGGGACTTCCAAATTTGATTCTGGACATACGAACAAATCCCAATCACGATACGAACTCACCGGGACCGTCAAAATACTGATCCGAGTATGTAGTCACCTCAAATGAGTTTTAAGGAATGAATTTTACATTTTCATCAATTTTCTCATAAAACTTTCCACAAAAAGGACATGGACTATACACGCAAATCGAGGAAAGCTAAATAGAGCTATTCGAGGTCTCAGATCACACAAATGTAGGGTAAAAGTATAAATGACCTATCAAGTTATCACAAAAATAGTTTTTAGCCTACTTAAAAAATACACTACAAAATATTCTAGAAACCTAGACAAGGTTTACTTCTTCAATAACTAATTTAACATCTTTTTGAGCTAAATCAAAATAAAAACCAAGTACCACCTTGTTTATAATGTTATTATTCTTATTCATATTTAAATGGCATTAAGAAGTGTTTTCTCTCTGAAAAATAGAGTTTAAGGGGTGTGTCAATATCTTAAACGACACTTATTTTGAGGAGGAGGTAACGTTAGCTGAGAAATATGTGTAACTGTTTAAATAACTTAATGCCGTAAGTAAAAATTGTTATGAAATATTATAATTATATTAGTGGATGTCTATAATTCCTAAAGAAGTTACTCCCACTACTCTTCTCCATTAACCTCTCACTATTTTTCACCATTATGATTGTAACTCCCACAACTCCATAACCTCCTCCATGATCTTCCCCCATGATCTCCATTGTTAATATCATGTGTTATGACATCCTTTTGTATTACCTTAATGTCATCCTATAAATAGAGAGTTGAGACATCATATTGTATACACTTAAAACACCTGAAAGAAATAAGAAGCTCTCATCTCTTGCTCTCTACATTAGAGTCTATTTTCTTATTTCATATTGTTATTTTGAGTTTAGCTTCTTAACAACCTTTGGAAGTGGTAATATTTTAAAGCTTATGATGACTGGATGTATGATGTCATTGATTGAGGGTAAGACGGTGGGTTCAAGTCCCAATGCACTATGATGATGAAAAGACGTTACATTCGAGTTCCAACTCATTATGGCCTAACATGCCTTTATATGGGTAAGGCATTGGGTTTGAGTCCCAGTGCACCGTATTGATGATATAATGATGACTGAAGAAATAACATATTTTTCATGAAAAGGCATGAAGATTGTCCCACTTGATTTGCTCCATTCTTGAAGTGAATATGGTAGTGGTGCATAATAAGTCTAAATGAAGACAAGTAGTTGACCAATGAACCTGGGAGTGCCAAAGACAAAAATAATAATAGTCATCATTTTGGTAAACGTAAAAAGGAGAACAATAAGGGTTCTCAAAATGATCTTTCAAAGGTGAAGGAATATGTATCAATGTGGTTTGTTAATACGAGACACGTTCACATGATTATAATCCATTACTTGAAATTGTGACTTGTGATAAGTATTGTAAATGCACGCTCATTCCTGAAAGTGAATGTGAAAAATATATATATATGATACAAATTATGCATAAGTATGTATTTATGCATGGTTGAATAAATACTACAACTCACCTCTACGGGAGGTTTGAGAGAAAGAAAGATAATGAACATTACTGTATGGTTACATGAATATGTCATTGGCCGGTACATGTGGTACACCAAAAATATTTTGCCATGTCTTATAAAAGGTTATTAAAGGCAAAATTACAACAATAAATGATTTTTCTTATGATGATTTTGACCATGACAATTATTATGATATGATTTTCTCTGTGAAGGAGATATTCACCATATGGATGGTGTGACAAAAGATCTTGTAGTACATAATCGATTAAGAGCTCCAGAAGAGCGAATTTCTTACTACCCGGATTAATGAAATTGTTCTTGAAATTAATATTGTAGTACGTCTCAAAGGAAACCTTTGAGTTTCAAATGTATTAGCCAAAGTGGTTGGCATATTGAGACTATGAATGAAAGGAAGATTAAATATCTTCATATTACTATAATTATACCGGGTAAATATAAAAGGTTACCCGATTTTTCTTCTATTTGTACTACACAAGTATAAGCATGATGATGGAATCACATGCCACAAGTTGTAACACCCCGTACATTCGGACTAGGTGTGAATGTGTTAAATGGGTATTAATCTTATATTATAGACATATGAAATCCTAGAGGGATGATTGTGGGTGGAAATAGTTATTTTAGAATCAAGACGAAGAATGAGGTATACAAGATTCGATAAAATCTACGAAGTTTACAAAAGGTCAGTCATGCAGGAGGTTTAGTGAAAAACGTGTAAGGTATTTGGGTAAACTCAATATAAAAGTGTTAGGCCATTGAAATAGCTTTCCAAATATATATTATGAAGCCCAAACGGATCTCTGTGAAAAAAGTTATACCTGTTTTACAGAACAGTGTGCAATATGCGCGCCCCGAGCACGGCCGCGCACATGTGGCAGTGTTCCTGCCATTTTGCGCGGTCAGGTGCGCGGTCAGGCCTACAGGTGCACGAGGGCGCACTTGGGGAGTCATTTTTAAAGACCTACTTCGTCCCCCATAGCCCCAAAATATAAAAACTTGCTTTAGAAAGGGGAGCGCTCAAAAAGCTAACTCCTTAATGGTCCCTCCACTATCCAAGGTAAGTTCTAATGGTTATTCTATGTTGATTTCAATTCCCCAACACCTTATTAACTGTGATGACCCAAAAGGTCATCTTATATAATTTAAGCTATATCTGTGTTCCGAGGCTCCGAGAGCCTCCGTTAGTCTCACCTCGATATGCGTGCGCAGCCCGGGCGCGTAGCCGGGAAGCTATCATGTGAAAATTTGATAAAAATGAGTTTTGATAATTAATAAATGAATATAGTTGACTTTGGTCAATATTTCTGGTAAACGGACCCGGACCCGTAATTCGACGGTCCCGGAGGGTCCGTAGGAAAATATGGGACTTGGGCATATGCTCGGAATCGAATTCCGAGGTCCCAAGCCCGAGAAATGAATTTTTAAAGAAAATTGTTTTCTGAAAATAATAAAGGATTTTGAAAATGAATAATTATGTGAAAACCGTGTTACCGGGTCTGTATTGTGGTTCCGGAGCACGGAACAGGTTTATTATATATTATTTGTCTTATCTGTAAAATTTGGTGTAAAACGGGCGTGAATTGAGTGGTTTCGGATCAAAAATGAGGTTTTGAGGTTTTAAAGAATTTGAAATGTGGCTTGGAAAGTGATGTTATGTTCCCGAGGTCCGAATGAGATTCCGAGACCGGGAATAGTTCCGTGGTGTCATTTATAACTTATCTGTAAAGTTTGAAGTCGTTCCGAGCAGTTTAGGCCGGTTCGGCGTATTGAAGTGAATTCTAGAATCTTAAAGTTCTTAAGTTTGATTAATTAGATTTAGAGGTTTAATTCGATATTTTTTTCGATATTCTTATGATTTAAAAGCTTGAACAAGTATTTTGGGAGTCGTGTGTGTTTTTGGTTTTGAGCCCCGAGGGCTCAAGTGAGTTTCGGGTATCTAACGGGGTGAGAAAACTTAGGAAAAATCTGTTTTTTTTGTTAGTTTTTTGGTGTCTGATACCTCCTTCAGTGCGATCGCAGATTCCTCCCTGCGATCGCATAGCATTAGCATGTGATGGGGTATGATGCACTATGCGATCGCACTTGCTTCTCCGTGATCGCATAGTGTAATAGGTAGGAAGGGGGCTGGGGGGTTAGTTGTTCAGTGCGAACGCACCTCAAAGGGGCGCGATCGCGGAGGGTCCAGGGTTAATACTGTGCGAACGCATGCGGGGTGCTGCGAACGCACAGAGGTTAGCATAGGGCCTGGGGCCTGGGTAGAATTGCCCTGTGCGATCGCACAAGGGCCTCTGCGATCGCAGTNNNGTTTTCTCTTAATTGCATCAACTAATCACTAGAAACCTAGGCTTAAACTCATGAAATCAATTAGAAAATTGGGGCTTTTGGGTAGAACCTAGGTTTTGGGATTTTTGGGTGATTCAACCCCAATTTGGGGTCGAATCTTAAAACAAATTGTGTATTCTTGATCGTGGGGATATGGGTAATCGGGTTTTGGTCCGAACCTCGAGTTTCGACCACGTGGGCCCGGGGTCAAATTTTGGAATTTTAGGAAGAATGATTAGAAATGGGTAATTAGGCTATGGGTTTGAGTTATTGAGTCATTATTGATATACTTGAGTTGAATATGTCTAGATAATATCGTTTCGGAGCCGGATTATAAAGGAAAGGCGGTGTTAGAGGGTTGATCGCTCTATTTTGGACCCGAGGTAAGTGACTTGCCTAACTTCGGTGAGGGAATAGGTATTGTTTGCTACGTGTTTACTTGTTAATCATGTTCGTTGCATAGGTAGAGTGACGAGTACCTATGTGATGAGAGTCTAGCATGACCGTGAGTCTAACATGATAGTAATCGTAGCTTTTCTTCCATGTCTTTTATATTATGAAATTGCCATTATTTGTAATAGTATGTTGTTGGTTGTGGTGAAAGAATGAGACGTAAATTGTTGTTGAGGATGAATATTTGTTGTCAAAGATACTCTGTTGAGATTGGTATAGCTGAGACCCTTGCCGGGCAATTGTGTGTTTAATATTGATATGTACCCCCTCGTTGAGCATTATTGTCTTGCATTTCTATTATATTGAAATTTCCTTGCCATTGATATTTATACTGTTCTGGTAAGGAAGAGGGGTGATGTTATTGATATGCACGAGGGGACATGCCGTGCCGAGTGTTGATATTGTTATATATGCACGAGGGGACATGCCGTGCCGATTGATATTTATTATATACACACGAGGGGACCTGTCGTGTTGTGATGTTGTGATATTCTGATATATGCACGAGGGGACATGCCGTGCCGATTTGATATTTGAGATTACGCACGAGGGGACATGTCGTGCTCTGTTATTTGATTGATTCCCGTATACTGATAGATGTTTCTTCGGTTTCTGTTTTTACTTTCCAGCCGCATTCTCACTGTACCGTTGTGAATTAGATGTTGACTTCCTGTATCCCCAACATGTACACTTCATAGATTATTTTATTGTTTAAGTTACGATATTATTGCTGCCCCGTTAATATGTTCCCCTATTTGTTCCCATATCTCTTCTATTTGATCATACTTGTCTTCATTATCGGTTAATTCTTGTACATATATCTGCTTAGATTAGGACAGGTGATCGTATTATGCTAAGTCTAGCCTCGTCACTACTTCGGCCGGGGTTAGGCTTGGCACTTACTCAGTACATGGGGTCGGTTGTACTGATACTACACTGCACTTCCTTGTGTTGTGCAGACCCTGCTACCGGACCCCGTGGAGCGTTCTGAGGGAGATACCTTCAGTCCACGTCAGAGCTTCGAGGTATACACTGGCGTTCGTGGATCCCGAGGCTTCTTTCCTTTACCGCTTCATTGTCTTTCTCCTTATTTTCAAGACAGTGTTGTATTTTCATTCCAGACTTGTATTTAGTATTCTAGTAGCTAGTCCGTGAGATTGTGACACCCCGGTTTTGGGAAGTTTACGTTATTTTATGATTGTTATGTTCCTCCTTTCCGCATTCAAGTTTTGTTATTTTTATTATCGATGTTGGAAAGATTATTGTTGGGAAAGGTATGCTATTGATGTACGGTTAAACGGTTTCCCACTATTATCCCAGTATATGATTGAATTAGTTAAAGTTGAAAGGTTAGCGTTTTATTTCTTATTAAAAGGTTTAAATTACTATTGCAAGATATTAGTTGGCTGGCCTAGCGGGTTCAACGTTAGGCGCAGTCACGGCCTAAAGGGTGGGAATTTGGGTCGTGACATTAACATGGGTAAACCCTTCATATCATTAGATATTCGATTGGGACATCATTGTTGAGAGAAGGAACCCTAGAACTCGAATTCAAGGGATTGAACTTCAAAAATGTAATGTCTTCACCCTCTAATTGATTCTAACATTGGATAATGATTATAGACTCTAGCTCATGAGTTATGTGTTGATGGGTTTGATAGAAAAGCATGGACGGTTATAGGTTTGGGTTTTTGGTTGTTGATTATTGGTTAAGGGTGTTGTTTACCTTATGGGTGATAAAGAATAATGTTGATTATAACCATTTGAGACTTTAGAATTTATTTAGGAGCAAGAGAATGGGTTATTGGGTGTAGAGACACCATTAATAAGGACTATGAAGCTTTATTCTCACCAAGTGTTTGATAAAATGCCTAAGGGACCAAAACATGAGTATTATTGCTAATATGGAATCCCTTTGACTTGTATTGACATAGACTAAAGTTGAAAGGGTTGGCAAACATTGTATTACGCTCAAGAGCAGGAAGTTAAGGTATGTGAGGCTAACTCTCTATGTTTGGGAATGTTATTGATTCTCCCTACAATACGTTTCTTTTACGACATTACTAATTGCCTCAGAAATGTAGTTTAGCCTAGTTCCTTGAATAGTTGTAGAACTTCTATTCTCTAGCTGCATAACTCGTTCATGACTTTTATTATGAACGTTGTGAGCTCAGTTCGTATTCAATATAGACTTGGGTTTGATATCCCTGTCTCAGTACAACTTACTTAGCATTTCATAAACAGTTGAAGTTTCAATGTTCATAATCAGTTCAAGAATACATGTCTCAGTCTAGTCTTATTCAATATTCCAGTATTATGTAACTCAGTGTGATTCAACATTTCAGTATCATGTATTGCAGTATGATTTTCAGTTCCTGATTTTAAATTCTTGAATGTTGAACACCTATATTTAGGCCTGAGGCCGTAGTTTATATGCTTTATGCATACTTGGTCCTGAGGCCGTAGTTTATGCTTTATGCATGTTTGGCCCTGAGGCCGTAGTTTATGCTTTATGCATTTTTGGGCCCGAGGCCGTAGTTATGTATACGTATACTTGGGCCTGAGACCGTAGCTTATGCACATATATATTGGGCCCGAGGCCGTAGCTTATTCAGATAAACAGGTTGTTCATCATTCAGAAAAGGGAGTATTCATATCCTTACTTCCTTTGTTCAGTTCATTTATCAGTTATCATCTATGCAGTTATCAACTATCAGTTCAGTTATCATTTCAGTTTCAATAGTTATCATTTCAGTTATCGATTATTAATTCTCAGTTATCAACTTAGTTTCAGTTTCAGTATTTATAATTCTTTCTTTCAGTTGCTTTACATACCAGTGCAATTCAAATGTACTACGTCCCTTTTGCCCGGGACTTGCATCTCACGATGCAGGTAATGATTTACAGGTTGACGATTCAGAGCGCTAGGATTCTCGTACCATCTATTTGGTGATCCCCAGTTCTTTCGGGGATTTATCATTACCTTACAGTCTTTAGTATTTTTAGACAATCAATATTTTCAGTACTTCATTAGAGGCTTCATAGACTAGAGTAACAATTAGACAGAGTCGCAGGCTTTTCATATTAAGTTATGTTGGCTACAAAATTTTCTCAGAATTGTATTAGTATTTCCACACTTTGATTTATATTATTCAGACTTTCAGTATATCAGCATGTGTTAGTTTATCTTCCGCATTCAGTATGTTTTGATATCACATGTTGATTCAACCAGCCAGTTGGTTCGCTCGGTCACATGTAGTCAGGCACCAAGTGCCGTGTTACGTCCAGGCCCAGGTTCAGGGCGTGGCACAAGTGAACTAGAGGTTTACTGAAATAAATATTAGTTGGCATGACCGTTTGGCCATTCCGGTTCAATTATGACGCAAAAATTAATTGATAATTCACATTGGCATATATTGAAGAAATAGAAGGTTCTTCAAGAATTTTCTTGTGCTGTTTATTCTCATGATTTACCAGTTACGGTTGGGATGAAATCCCTTGTTTCTGGAACGAATAAAATGTGATATATATATGGGCCCAATCACCTTCCATGTGGATCGTTTACTATTATATGATTTTAAAAGATGCATCGATTGTATGGTCACATGTGCGTTTGTTGTCAACTTGCAATGTGAATTTTGCAAGGTTGATTGCTCAAATTATTAGATCACAGTTCCAGAATATAAACTTTGATAATTTATCTTGATAATGCTGATTTAAATCCAACTTGGTTTAGCAGAAATTGTATGCCTCCAATTATAGCTAAATCATTGGTTATGAGATGTATTATTTAACATACAACAACACTTGTACGCATATATCCAAGTTATGATAAATTCTCCCTATCACAATTGGTTCAGGGTTAGGAACCAAATAAGTTTTATCTAGAAATATAGATGTGCTATATCATTTAATTATCCTACCAAAATGCACAAAGATGGGTTCCCAAAGAAGATTGGGATATGTGTTGGTGATCCCAACATTAGGGGAAGAAAATTGACAGCTGAAAAAGTGATACGTGGAATGAATACATTTAGATCCTCGTACAAGAAAATGTGAGCTTGAAGTTCAAATGATAATTCATTTGTAAAATATTGTCAGGCGCATTTGCTGACCCGACTAAAATGTCATATTTCAGCTGCTAATGCTCCAAATAGAATAACGTCCATGATGGACAGAGTTTATGGCACCTATGAAACGTAATAGAGTAATCCGTTCCAAAGATAAAACTCCTTGAAGAAGGAGAGGAGCAAATGATAAAGATGGTCATACAAAGGAGGCAAGTGCTCTGTAAGAGCACCATGACATAACACTTTATAAGACCTCATGGAAGAGGCTCAGGTACCTGAAAATAATGAGATCTCGATAAGTTATGTCTTTATTGTGTGATGATGGAACCAATGTAAAATGATCATTGATGATATTGTTGATATAATGTAGCACTCAATATTTTTAATATTGACGAGGATTTTAAGCTCAAATCTGTCATGGAATTTGAACAGATTAATGATTGGTCAATAAAAAATATACAATCAAGATTAACTTCACTTGGTAAACGTGAAGTTTTGGACCGATAGTCCCAACACCTAAAAGTATAAAGCCAGTGGGGCGACACGAGATTTTATGTAAATGTCCTGGCGTTGATTATATGGAAACATGTTCCCTTGTGGTGGATACAGTTGCTTTTCAGATTTTAGTCTGGAAATACCTGATAAATTTGATATGCGTATATAAAAATCATTGAAGGATTTAAACTGTTCTGAAGCATATTAAGGTTCCCAAGAAATTCATTAAATAAAGCTTCAGCAGATTTTTTTTTGTCAGTTGTAATTAATGCAGTATGTATCTTGCTAGAACCATGAGTATAACAATATGCTAGCAAGATATATTTTAATTCCTATATAAAGATACTGGAATACTATTAGTATTATATTGCAAAAGGAATCATTGATATATATATATATATATATATATATTTGTTTATTCTAACAAATAGTGTCAAAATTTTGTTGGTTATGCAAATGCAGGCATTTTCTGAAGTTCGTTCTTCAAACAATCTATTTGTATGTGAGAGTAATCCCATATTATTATTTCACAAGGCATTCAATTGTTGATACTTATCCAAGTCATGTCAATATACCAGCAACTGATAAAGCAAGTGACTCAATACACAACAGATGTGTGACTTTTCCTTGAAGAGAAGATTCCAATAATAGTGAAGGCGGTGATATTTGTTTATCTCAATTGAAAGAAGGATATATTGAAGGAGACACAATAAATCATATATTTCATCAAAGTTCTTTATCAGACACAATTTTCAACAGAATGCTGAAATAAATGTTCAACAAATTCATTCAAGTGATAATAGCGGAATAATTCACTAAGGCATTGACTATCTCAACATTATAGATGTTGTTATATAAGCTTGGAATTCGTCGTCTCCGGAAAATAAAGTGATGTTTTCATGAGGGGAGACAAATACGCATTGTACTATTTTCCCCTTGACTAAGGTTTTATCCCACTAGATTTTCCTTGCAAAGTTTTTAATGAGGCAGCAAGTAATGCGTACTACAAGATATGCGTATTATTTTTCCTTCACTAAGATTTTTTCCTACAAGTTTTTTTCAGTAAGGTTTTAACGAGGCACATTATCTATAGACATCCAAGGGAGAGTGTTATGAAATATTATAACTATATTAGTGGATGTCTATAACTCCTAAAGAAGTTACTCCTACTACTCTTCTCCATTAACCTCCCACTATTCTTCACCATTTTGGTTGTAACTCCCACAACTCCATAACCTCCTCCATGATCTGCCCCCATGATCTCAATTGTTAATATCATGTTTTATGTTTATGACATCCTTTTGTATTATTTTAATTTCATCCTATGAATATAAGGTTGGACATCATATTGTATACACTTGAAACACCTCAAAGAAATAAGAAGCTTTCATCTCTTGCTTTATATATCTTGTCTATTTTCTTATTTCATATTGTTATCTTGAGTTTAGTTTCTTAACAATATTATTAATACATATAAGTTAAGCAGAAAATTTGCACAAGCTAATCAGTGCAACATGATCGTGAGCAAGCTCCTCTTAAAATCTAAGTTTTCGGTAATAGTTGAGACTAACAAAATTATAAGATTTTATTATTTTTAATTACTTTAGGTAATTAAAAATAACTCTAGAAGTTTTTGGAGATGGACTCAACACAATAGTTCTTCTATAAAATAACTACACCTTTAGTATTTAGCATAGTATTATTGGGCTGTGCAATTTAGGCATGTTCATGAATCAGATTGGATTGCATTTAGCACCTTTCATATTATAATTTTGAATTTTGGATTTTGTAAATTGCAATCCGAATTCGAACTAAATTAAATTCGGATCGGATCGGATCAGATCAGATTTTGATGTTTGGATCGGGTAAATATTTCGAAATTCGGTTCGGATTGTATGCCTTATTAAGATGCCAAAATAATTAATTTTAATATGTTATCTCCTGCCATGTTCAGTAGCAAAACTCATTTATTTTCATATCTTTTACGTTTAATGTTGAAAGAAAACAAAGGGAAAAAACATAGAGAGATATAACAAAGAAACCTTAGAATTTTTAAAAGAGTACCCCTTACGTTTATATGTAAATATAAATTTCGGATTTTGGATCGGTTTGGATGTAAATTGAGCCAAATTGTATCCGATCCGATATCCAAAATAATTAAAGATATGAAATCCGATCCAAAGAGCTAAAATCCAATCTAAATCAATCCAAATAACACAGATTAGTGCGGATTTTTGGGTTGATCCAAATATGCACAACCCTACTGTGCATAACGCAGACTATCCTTAGGAGTCGTTTGGTAGGGTGTGTAAAAATACTGCGGAATAAGGTGTCTTATCTACTGTTTGGCGTGGTGTATTAAAATTATAATGCATTGCATAATTTTTAAGAAAAGTAGTAGTTTATAAAAATGCCCTCCATATTCTCTAATTTTAAGGGACTTTAAGGATAATTTTGTCTTTAACTATGCTAACGCATACATTAATAGCCTTGGTATTACTAATGCCATTATTTTTATGCATTACTTATGCATAGAATAATGCCAGTATTAGTTATACACGTATTGAAAAAATATACCAAAATATTAATAATACATAAAATTAATATTTACATTATTTTTTCTAATACCTCATTCCAAACGATCCCTTACTAATAACAATAGTAGAAGTTTAATCTTATGTACTCAAGTGCTTTTCATAATTGGTAGAATGAACAACCTGGAAAACAAAAGGCAGTAATCTTGCATTATCAGCAAATATACAATTTAGTAATAGAAGAGAACAACGACTATAGGTCTATAGAGTATAGACAAAAATAAAATAAAAAAGACAATAGTCGAGACGGTAAAGAAAAGACTATAGTCTTTACTTATTAAAAAAAGAAAGAAAAGAGATTATGGGTGTGGTTGGTAGGAAGGAAAATATATTGTAATTTTTTCATTTTGTTGGTTTACATATTTTGAAAAATATTTTTCTCATAAACTCATTTTTTTCTAATTGAAAAAAAATATTTTTCCTATCAGAAAAAAGAGAAATATTTACTAAAACTTTTTTTCAACCTTTCCAACCCCCCCCCCCCCCCCCCCCCCCCACCCACCACTCCCTATCCCGCCCACCTTACCACCCCCACTACACCCCAACCCTGTCCTACCCATCGCCCAACTCCCTACATTGTCCGACCCCACCCTAAATAGAAATATTGTTAAAGAGGTTTTTATTCATGTTATAGACAGAGTACATTCTTTTTCATTTGACAAAATGAATTTTTTTCTTCATGATGTAGAAAAATAATTTTTATTTAATTTCAACAAAATAAGTACTTTCATTTTTAACAAAAAAAGAATATATTTTTTCTGTTATGGAGCTAAAATTTTAATTTTGTTTTTGTGTGAAAAGGTGAAACAACACATTAGTTGCTTTTGATTTATGTGAATTTTTAAAAACAACTAAATTCTTAAAGAAAATAGAGTTGGGGGGACGGGGAGGAGCACATGAAATATGAAGATTTGAAGAAATGAGGATGAGGAGAATAGCAAAAAAACTATTTAAAAAAATTATTTTCTAATCTCTAACCAAATACTAAACACTCACAATTCAAATAAGAAAACAGTTATAAAATCACTCATTTCATTGGTATCAAACTCACCCTATATTCAACAGAGTATTAGCCCCCCGTGGGATAGACATGTGATTGTGGAATCGATGGGATAACCATATCTGCCCCAAATAAGAATATAATACATCTAATTTGATGAAACACAGTGGTTAAACCTACTTCCCTTACCTTAAACCCCTTTCTCTTCTGCTGCTACTGATATTGGGGAATACTCTTCTCAATCAAATCAACAATGGCATTCTCATCTCCTGTTTCTCCATCTTATTCTTCATGCCATCATCTCTCCTCAAAAGACTCAAATTTCAATGCCAAGGGGAAGAGGCTTCCCACCATTCACAAGATCTACCCCTTTTCTCTCCTCCAGCGCTCTCCTTTTCTCAAGTAAACAATCGTCGTTCCTTATAACCCATCTCTTTGTTTGTTCTATGCATGTTATCTTTATGGTAATTGAAACTTTAAGAATCTTGGATTTTTGTAATTCTTGGTGTTATCTTTTTGGTTTCCTTGTGGGGTGAGATGAGTTACTCATATTAGCTTTTACCCAGAGAAAAAAAAGTTGTCTTTTTAAAGGGTTTAGGCACAGGTGCGTGGGATTGAAATACAACATGCCTTAAAACTATTGGAATTATCTTATCATTTCATGCAAGTCACTCAGCTAGCTTTTGAGCACTGCTTCGTTTTGTAGTATAAAGTCTTTTACTGAGTAGTGAAGAGGAATAGGAACTTTCTTAGAAATAGTTTTAATGTGCATTGTTTGGTAGGTCCAATTAAGCTTTAAAATGAATGTCTTTTTGCGAATTATCAAAGATATTTATTTGCCATAATATTGTAAAATCACTGGAAATTGAACATTTTCTACTGTTGGTCCACATCTTAGATGAGTGGTTTGCATTCATCTATATTGAGGCTTGTTATCAATTTAAAGAGAAAAAAATTAGTGTGTATGAGTTGGTATATAGGCCAACAGGGAGAAAAGGAAGAGAGAATTTTTTTAGCAGAAAAGTATGGTGGAATGAAGAAGTGCAAGCCTTTTGACCTAGCCACTTGAATTCTTTCTGCTGGTTGATCCCTGCAATTAACCACTGAATCAACAAACACAAGTACGAAATGAATTCTGACTGGTATAGGTCCCATATCTATGTCCATTAAAGTTTTTATCCATACAGATATAGCAGTTTGATTGTGGATAATTTGCCACAGCGTGGGGTTTTTTGGACACTGTCATCACCTTAAAGACATAACATAAACAGAAAGGAGCTAACTGATGTCTGCACGATACTGTTTAGCATACAAATGAGCATATTTGGCAACGATCAAGAGAGTAGTATCAGTCCATTCGAGGCAGTGGGTCCTAGCATATTTAAGCATGATGTTTGATCCCATAAGAGATGGACGCTTCTTAAATAAGCTTGATGTTTTATCCCCAAAGAGATGTTTCTCCGACATCTGATGACTTCTTTGTGGAATTTATCACTACAAACTTTTGAAAGAGACCAAAAAGAAAGAGAAATTTATCCAATCGATGGGGATAAGGTGGACTAAACATCTACTAAAGAACATGTACTTTATACACTTGAAGATGATGTATAGAGCAAATTAACAAAGACCAATTTATAAGCACATTGTGTCATTCATCAACACATATACTTATAAATAATGCAGTTTCACTATGAAGTTCTTTTCTTTTGGTCTCCCGAAAAGACAAAGTACCATTGGGATGCGAACCTCGTAGAACATTATAACAAAGAGCTACTGCCATGCGTTAGTAAAGCTATACTTCTCGGACATACCCAAAACTGCATCTCCTACCTGTATAAATGCTTTTTAATGAGATTGATTAGGTCATTTATATATCATAAGATATGAAAAAGAAAATACAAAAAATTGTGTCTAATACTCTAGTTGCATCTTTATCATGTTCAATTTTATCTTTTATTGGTTTTCCATTTTCCGTTTTACTTCTGCAAAAAGTGCCATATCTGCATGTATTACTAGCCACCTTGGTGTTACAGAGAAAGCAGTAAGCGGTCTGTAGTTGGTTGAGGCTGTCCAATTCCTTCTTCCTTTGCTAATTTAAGAAGAGATCTCTGATCCATTAGAATTGAATTTGCATCATTCGACTTCTTCCCTTCTGCCGACAGTTGTTGGACTCTTCAAAATTTAATGTCTTGCATGACATAACGTTGAAGTGGTGCTCATATGTAAGTAAACTTTGCTAATGACTGTACTGGCATAAGAAAGAAATTAGTTTTTGCTAAGTCTAAACATCCAGTTCAATTTTATACCAATAAAAGAAAAAGAAAAGAACAGAAGGAATATAAGGACCACAGTTGTAAGGACCCTCCACCTCGAAACATAAGGTTGGCATCTCAAGTCATCAAAGGAGCAAATTTGGCGACGCTACTGTTGGGCTCTTGGCTAGGGGGTTTGGAGGCGCGGGGTTCCTAATATCCCCCCTTCCCCCTCCCTCCCCCCATCGAAAAGGGAAAAGAAAAGAAACAGAAAAGATAATTTTGTCGACATTGGTGACATATACTTTAAGCTAAAAGATCCGTATGACTTTGTTATTATGGGAACAAAACTTCTAATGGGCTACCTGGAAGAGTTTTCTTTTCATCTCATTGTTTCCATTCTGGTAAAGTCTCAACTTGCTTTTCTTTTATAATTTCATTTCAGAGTGGATTTTAGTTCACAATGGGGAAGAAGAGAATCATCAAATTTCAGCATAAGTGCTGCTGTGACGAGCAAAGGTCTATTTTACACTTAATTTCTCATCATCCATGTGTGTTTTTCACTAGTCTCTGATTTCCTCTTCCTTCGTCCGATATTGTGACAGAATACTCGATGGATGGAGCACTAGAAAATACTCAGCTCCCGAAGGGCGATTGCTGGTCTATTCATAAATTTGGTGGTACCTGTGTGGGAACATCTGAAAGAATTGGTAATGTAGCTGACATAATAATTGCAGATCAATCAGAGAGAAAGTTGGTGGTGGTATCTGCAATGTCAAAAGTCACAGATATGATGTATGATCTGATTTACAAAGCGCAGTCTCGAGATGACTCGTACCTGACAGCACTTGATTCTGTTCTAGAGAAACATAAATTAGCAGCTGTTGATCTACTTGATGGAGATGAACTAGCTAGTTTTTCATCAAAACTGCACCATGACATCAACAACCTTAAAGCCATGCTCCGTGCAATATATATTGGTATGCTTGCGTTTCCTGTTTTATTTTCCTAATGTCGGGATGAAAAAGCTTCCTGATGTTTTTTTCTCAAACTAAAAGAAAGATATTTTCAGAATACTTCAAATTCCCCTTCCCTCGCACCTTTGCACGTGGTTAAGTGGGAGAATATCATGGTGCATTAGTATTATGGTTTTACTTCAGTCTGGTTAGCATACTGGTTGTCGCTTCAGTATATTGGTTTGCTAGAACTAAATTGGTTTCTTATTGGAGTTCCTTTGATTGTGACTCCCTTCTTTGGCATTAACTAAACTGCTTACCTGTTTTGCAGCTGGTCATGCAACAGAATCTTTTTCCGATTTTGTTGTAGGGCATGGGGAGTTGTGGTCTGCTCAGTTATTGGCATCGTCTGTCAGAAAGGTCGTTCTCCCATAGATTTCACCCAATCCTTCAAAGCCATTAGGCCTTGTAGTTATGAAATTTAAAATTTTCCACATTTGCTATACTTAAAGAAATTTATATGTGCAGAATGGGGTAGAGTGTAGCTGGATGGACACAAGGGAAGTACTTGTTGTGAACCCAACAGGTTCTAACCAAGTTGATCCAGATTATTTGAAGTCAGAGGAGAGACTTGAGAAATGGTATTCTAACAATCCATCTAAAACAATCATTGCAACTGGCTTTATAGCTAGCACGCCTCAGAATATCCCTACGACTTTGAAGAGAGATGGTAGTGACTTCTCCGCTGCTATTATGGGGGCTCTTCTAAAAGCACGTCAAGTTACAATTTGGACAGATGTTGATGGCGTGTATAGTGCCGATCCTAGAAAAGGTTTGTCCTTGCTCATTGCATGCCTTTCCCAACCTGATGCCTTTCAGGACTTTCATGAGCCAAAATTTTGTCAGGTATTTATCATTGAGCTAGGATGTTTTCCAACTAAAAAGATACTTCATTTGCAGTTAGTGAAGCAGTAATTCTGAAGACACTGTCTTATCAAGAGGCGTGGGAAATGGTATAGTCATGACATTCTGTACAGTTGCTAATTTAGTATGGCCTCTTATCTGGCACTTTCTAACAACAAAATTTCTCATCTTTCTGCAGTCCTATTTTGGTGCAAATGTCTTACATCCTAGAACAATTGTTCCAGTGATGCAATATGACATTCCAATTGTTATAAAAAATATCTTCAACCTTTCTGCACCTGGAACAATGATCTGCCGATCCTCTGGCGATGAATATGAAAATGGACAAAAAGTGGAGTCCCTTGTCAAAGGATTTGCAACAATTGATAATGTAGCCATTGTGAATGTTGAGGGGTAAGGCTGCACTTGATTCAAGAATAGTGACATTTACAAATTATTTATTTTACATGATGTTTATTATTCCTTTCAGAACTGGAATGGCTGGTGTTCCTGGTACGGCTAGTGCCATTTTTAGTGCAGTAAAGGATGTCGGTGCTAATGTAATCATGATATCCCAGGTACATATATCTTCTGATTCCTGTTATTCTTGTTATTGGTATGACTATATGAAATTTAATTGGCTACTATAGTACAGGCTAGTAGTGAGCATTCAGTTTGCTTTGCTGTGCCTGAGAAAGAAGTAAAAGCTGTTGCAGATGTTTTGGAGTCTAGGTTTGGTCAGGCTTTGAGTGCAGGGCGACTTTCTCAGGTATTCTGCTCTTCCTGATTGCATTTTAGATATTAAAAAGTGTCATTAATCCAACAGTAACAGAAAGCGAAAAATGGGAGGAATGTTGTGTTCAGCTTGGCAGTATTTTAGCAAATGCCTTTTGCATCTATTGCACTTTGCACCTTCCATTTCCTGGTTAAGGTTTTAATTTGAGCCCTGTTGCGTGATAAAGGTCCCCTAGTCTTTTTCTCTTTTAACTTGTTCATTTAGATGTTGTACCAGACCAGTTAGATGGAAAAACAGAAAGCTCACACTGAAGATGTGGTGTGACAACGCTTCAACAGGTCTTCTCTTGGAGTATAATGCAATCCATTTCTCATGGGGTGGTTTTTAGATATGCATTATGTAACACTGAGAGCTCCAAGGATCAAGAGTTCTTGCTTAGGAAAAAGGCCAAGTGAAGTTCTGATGTTGCTGTTTGCTGATTTGATCAGAAGAAGGAAGAGTACAGTCATCGTTGGATTGAGCATTGTCCTGCAATATTGGGCAAGCTATGATGATAGGCAGATCAGAAATTTGTGGCATTTGATTCTGGTTTCTTCTAACTTGAAAATTTAAATATTAGCTCAATAAAGTCTAAGAATTGGTAAGGCTGTCAAATTCTAGTGGTAGCAGATGCAAATAGGAAAGAGGAAAGACTGAAACAACATTTTTTGGGTGCCGAATCAGCAGTGATATAAGCGCTAACTTAGTCATGCTTTATCGTTTCAATGGGTAGAGTTTCTTTGACTGTTGGATTCAGCTTTGATTTGAAATGGTGTGATTGGCTTGTTTCTTTCTACTGTAGCAAAATGGATTGGGGTTCTTGGGGATTGTTTTTTTCTGTCTTCAAATTTTATGAAATTATCTTTTCCTTCTTGTCGTTTCACTGGTTGCAATTTTATAATCAAGCTACCTGATTAAAGGCACTTCTTTTGAACAACCTGATAATACCTTTAGTTCTTCTCAGATTGCTGTAATTCCCAATTGTAGCATTTTGGCAGCTGTTGGTCAGAGAATGGCAAGCACTCCCGGAGTTAGTGCTACACTTTTCACTGCACTTGCAAAGGTTTGGCAATTTTCTACCTTCACATTTTTTAAATATCTCGTGTATTCTGTAATCCATCAACAGTAGCACAAAATTAATGTCAAGCAGTAGTTGTATAATGATGACCACTATAATATGTATGATATAATTCTTTTTTATCCTGGTAATTTTCTGAATGTCATAGTCTTCAACGTTTAGCATTTGAATGCAGGCTAATATCAACATCCGTGCTATAGCTCAAGGCTGCACGGAGTACAACATTACAGTAGTTGTTAAGCGAGAAGATTGTGTAAGGGCTTTGCGTGCCGTGCACTCAAAATTCTATTTGTCAAGAACAATAATTGCTGTGGGCATTGTTGGACCTGGATTAATTGGAGCTACATTGCTTGACCAGTTAAAAGATCAGGTTTGTCAATTCAACTTCTCCTATTGAAGTTAAGTAGTTACCTTTTACTCTTTGGTTATCAATTCTTTTATAATATTATAATCCATGACTGTTTCTAGAACATATTCTGATTTTCCCTTTCTTTTTTTGCAATACACAACATCAGCTAACAAGCCAGGACTATAATGTTTAACTTTATGTCTATATTAGCTCCTGTCTGGTAAGATTTTTTGTATTTATAAGGATGTTTCAAATGTTATAGTTCTGTTTCAGAAACAATATTTTAAGGCACGTTGGCCTTCATTTTTTAAATTGATATATCTCTTTCAGAAACCATCTTGCCAGACATAGGCCATGGTCAACATATTGACATTGATTGTTTTTGCTTTTATCCCCGTTTCCATTCACTTCTGGAGAGAAAAAAGTAGGAAACAAGAGAAGAAACATGTCTCAGGATATGAAGGCCCATGGTTCCCTTTTTATTTTTAAAGGATATGGAGGCCTATGGTTTCCATGCCTATTTTAACGTGTTTACTGCGTATTGCTTACTTTCTTTCATTTGTGAAAGGTCTCTATGCAATGCTACAGTTACAGTACGGAGTATTCTGGTCTATTAGTTGTGGTTGTTAGTT
The DNA here is from genome assembly GCA_005239495.1 of Nicotiana undulata. NCBI lineage: Eukaryota > Viridiplantae > Streptophyta > Magnoliopsida > Solanales > Solanaceae > Nicotiana > Nicotiana undulata. The sequence goes on along the minus strand of ML274118.1, from coordinate 14,157 downwards.
ACATTTGGAAGTGTATCTGAATTCTGAACCAAAGTAATTATGTTGTTGATATGGCTTGCACCTTTTGTTTCCAAAGCACAGTTCGTCAGCTTTCATTGGTATAATGTTTATGACAATGTTGTTTTTCGACATTTATGGAGGATACTTCCAAAATTTATGACTTCTCTGCTTCTTGTTTTTAAGGAAACATTTTGAATTCCAAAATATATGATTATGAATTTCGATGCACTACTGCTGTGAATGCAGTGACTCAGATACTTGAGGAATAATTCATTGCTTAACTTTGCGCAATTTGTGGCAATTCTTCAAGGAAATTTTGGTAAATGACACTTCAACAATTCCCCTTCTTTGACAGACAGCTGTCTTAAAGGAGAAATTCAACATTGACTTACGTGTGATGGGAATAACTGGATCAAGGACAATGCTACTGAGCGAGTCGTAAGTCTTGAAAGTTGTATCTTCTTTTAGATTTTCACTGATGTATGTTATACCTCTAAATATGGCCTTTGGCCCCTTAGAATCCCTTGTTAACATTAGTTTTTCTCAGCTTCGATGATTGGAAACAACATTATGAATAAAAGATAAAAGCACGACACATTCAAGCTTGTTGCAAATAGCAAGCTGATTGCTGAACTAATGGAACTAAGTCTATTCTATTTAATCAGTAAACGAGAGATATTATTAATCGGAAAAACCAAGACACCTAGATGGTGATTGGTATGTGCAAAGTGGGCAGTCCCCTACGCCCCAATAAAATAAAAAAAGAAAGAAAGAAAAGGAAAAAAAGAAATAACGGGATAGCCTCTACACAAAGATCTTGTTCCTGTTGCGAGCTAATGAATATACATCCTGTGATGTACACCAGAAGGCTAGCATACAAATGTATCTGAATTTCATCTCTTGTACAGTAACTGCTTTGCCCTCAGAAGGACTTGTTTCTTCATTTGAGATCACAACCAAGCAGTAATTCTTCATAGAATTTGACATAACCCATTTTAGTTCAAAAATACTAAGGGATAGATCTTTATTGTCCATTTTTTTCAAGTTGAGGGTCAAAAGTGCAGATATCTCGCCTCCTTCGGATTCTGCTAGCAAAGATTTGCTCAAAAAAGGTTTTCGTGGGATTAAAGAGGAGCTCTCTTCCACCTTGCAGACCTCTAAACCTTCTTGTTTGAGAGCTATATCAGTTTCTGGCCAAAGCTTGGGAGTAACCACTTCGGCAAATGTCTTCTTGTTGGTAGTAGGACTAGTCCTAGTCACTTGTTTGTGCTCTTTCTCCACAAAAAATGGATCCTGCGAGCTTTGTTTGCTCATCCATAATTTTCGTTAACTCTTGGATGATAATTTGCCTTGTTCAGTAACAATTCGTAAGGTATCGCCCTATGTGTTGAAATTCTGGTAGATGGAATACTCGTAAGTCTGCTCCTTCCTCCACCATTTTCTGCGAATTCCAGCTTCTCCATCTGATGCTAATCTCATAGCCTGACGGCTCCATAGGAGTATTCTCGCTGATGTGAATGCTTGTCATTAAGTTCCTTTTCTCTTGATCCACCTGTACCATTTTGGGAACAGTCTTCCTTGATGTTAAAGGATGGTAGTACCAGTGATGAACAAGAAACTTCTGCCCATGAGAAATAAAGAACTTAGATCTGCAGCTTAATAATTAAAGGAGCACTTTTGAGTTGTCAGAGAAAAGAGAACTAAGGTTGTCGGGATTTTAGGGAGAAGGGAGACATTCTATCATCTATGTCTAACCTACTCTTGAGTTACATATGGAACTAAGTATATTCTGTTGTTTGAATTTGATGATGTAATGGCCAATTTAAAATATGTATCCAGTTGTATGCAGTTAATCCTCCAAGGGAAATTTTATTATGATTTGGCTTTGCATGACAATTTATCAACCTTGTTTGCTGAGGTTGAAGAAAATCTTGAAATTGGTATTGTTTCAGGACTTTTTTTTGTTGAGATTTGTAGTCAATTTTGGGGGAGAAATAGTCTTCTGATTCTCCTTCCATCTATGCTTTGACTAGAAAAAGAAAACATATAAAAAAGCTTGAATGGTTTTTTGGTTAGAAATACTTTTAAAATAATAAATGATTTGGTGCTAAATTGGAGGGAGTTTGTTGAAGAACTAAAAAGTGAAGATTTCAAGAAGAAGAAAGAGCTTCTTGTATTTTTTGTGTGTATTATTCACATCAAGAGTACTGGCATTTATACAATGAATCCTATGGCTAAACTAGGAAAGGAAATCAGTAATTCCTATAATCAAGCTACAGAATAATATCAGCCTGTAATTAGGCTAGAGAATAAAATCTTAATCTAATCAAATCTTCCTACTAATTACACTAATCAACACTCCCCCTCAAGTTGGTGCAAAGATGTCGCACATGCCCAACTTGCAAACCAAAGTGTGAAAAGTCTTTTTGCTGAGACCTTTTGTGAGCACATCCGCTAGCTGCTTTTCTGACGATACATGCATCAAACTCAAGGTACCACCAACAATCTTTTCTTTGATGAAATGTCGATTAATTTCAACATGTTTTGTTCTATCATGTTGAACAGGATTATGAGCTATACTAATTGCAGCCTTGTTGTCGCAGTATAACAAAAGCTTCCCTGTCTCAGACGNCTGGCAACAACATTTTGTTTCTTGCTTCTCCAAGTAACTACATTCCCTCCCACGAGTGTACAATAACCAGAAGTAAATCTTCTGTCATCTAGAGATCCAGCCCAATCCGCATCTGTAAAGGCTTCTATCTGGAGGTAACCATGTTTGGAGAAAAGTAGACCCTTTCCTGGTGCAGACTTCAGATACTGCAAAATGTGAAAGACAGCCTGCATATGAGGATCTCGTGGATCGTGCATGAACCGACTCACCAAGCTAACTGAATATGCTATATCTGGCCGAGTGTGAGAGACATAAATAAGTTTTCCAACCAACCTCTGATATCTCTCCTTATCAACTGACTTTCCAACCCCATTTTGTAACTTGTGATTGCTTTCAATGGGAGATTCTGCTGGTTTGCAACCTGTCATACCAGTTTCTTTCAGTAGATCTAGGATATATTTCCTTTGAGAAATAAAGATTCCTCTTTTTGATCTAGCAACCTCAATTCCCAAGAAGTATTGTAACTTCCCTAGATCTTTGATCTCGAACTCCTGGGCTAACAACTTTTTCAATTGGGTCATCTCTTCATCGTCATTCCCTGTCATTACTATGTCATCAACATAAACAATGAGAAGAGTGAGTTTACCCTTTTGGTGTTTCATGAAGAGGGTATGATCAGCGTTACTTTGTTGGTAACCGAAGGAGATCATTGCTTTGCAGAATCTGTCAAACCAAGCTCTTGGAGACTGCTTTAGTCCATACAAGGCTTTCTTCAGTCTGCACACTTTTCCTTGACTTTGTTCAGTGTCAAATCCAGGAGGAATCTCCATATACACCTCTTCTTCTAAGTCGCCATGAAGAAATGCATTCTTCACATCAAACTGTTGTAAGTCCCAATAAAGATTAACTGCACAACACAAAAGAATTCTAATAGTGTTCATTTTTGCAACATGGGCAAATGTCTCCTAATAATCCACTCCATAAGTTTGAGTGAACCTCTTAGCCACCAGTCTTGCTTTGAATCTTTGAATCGAACCATCAGCTTTGTGCTTCACAGTAAAAACCCATTTGCAGCCAACCAATTTCTTATTTAGTGGTGAAGTGACAAGATCCCAAGTCTCATTCTTTGACAAGGCCTTCATTTCTTCAATCATAGCNATCAGCTTTGTGCTTTACAGTAAAAACCCATTTGCAGCCAACCAATTTCTTATTTAGTGGTGAAGTGACAAGATCCCAAGTCTCATTCTTTGACAAGGCCTTCATTTCTTCAATCATAGCTTGCTTCCATTTAGAATCTGCAAAAGCTTCCCTCCAATTCTGGGGAATAGACACAGAAGAAATAGACAAGGCAAAAGCTCTATAGGAAGGAGATAAGGAATCATACGAGACAAAGTTAGATAAAGGATGTTTGGTGCAAGATCTGACTCCTTTTCTGTGAGCAATAGGTATATCTAACTCACTAGGAAATGTAGATAACTCAACAACAGAAGAGGTTTCAACAGCAGAAGAGGGTTGAGCTTCAGTAGATTGCATGATGACTTCTTCAGCTCTTTTTTCTTTTCTTGAATAAGTCATCAAATCAGGTTTATCCAAACGCCCAATAGTCTCCCCCTGAATTCTTTCTTCAATTTCACATTCTCCTGTCTTAGGGGCTTCAACAGTCGGAATCCTTTCAACAGTGGGAATCATCTCTTCATCCTTATAGCTCTCCCCCTGAAGAGGTGATGGTGTTTTATTGTAATAGGGCTCAGATTCTCGAAAGGTAACATCCATGCTGACGAAGGATCTTCTAGAAGGAGGATGATAGCATTTATACCATTTCTGTGTTGGAGAATACCCAATAAAGACACATTTAATAGCTCTAGGATCAAGTTTTCCCGAATTCCTAGTCTGAACAAAGCAAACACAGCCAAACACTTTCGGAGGAACAATATAATCATTCTTACTCTTCAAGGCTTCTAAAGGACTCTGAAAATTGAGGCGTTTAAGTGGCATTCTATTGATAAGGTAGGCAGCTACTAGAATGGCATCCCCCCAATAAGGTTTAGGTAAATTCATAGTAAACATTAGAGATCGTGCCACTTCTAGCAAGTGCCTATTTTTCCTTTCAGCAACCCCATTTTGTGCACTAGTATAAGGACAACTAGTTTGATGGATTATCCCAAAAGACTCCAAATAAGCACCAAAATCTTTACCCGTATATTCTGTGCCATTGTCAGTTCGCAAGATTTTTATCTTAACCTCAAATTGGGTACAAATCATCTTATGAAACGACTGGAAACGACTGAAAACAGGAGAAGACTTCATTTTTTGCTTTTAACAAATATACCCAAGTCATCCTAGTGCAATAATCAATAAAAGTAACAAACCATCGACTACCAGACAAGGAAACTGTTTGAGTGAGACCCCNCTTATGAAACGACTGAAAACAGGAGAAGACTTCATTTTTTGCTTTTAACAAATATACCCAAGTCATCCTAGTGCAACAATCAATAAAAGTAACAAACCATCGACTATCAGACAAGGGAATTGTTTGAGTGAGACCCCATACATCAGAGTGAATAGTCGAAAAAGGGATAGTACTTTTATTATCACTTAAAAGGTAAGAGTTTCTGGTGTGCTTGGCATATTCACAAGCATCACAAGACAAAGATTCAAACTCAGTTCTAGAAAACAAACTAGGATATAATTTCTTTAGAACAAAAAAGGATGGGTGTCCCAGCCGTCTATGCCACTGTATTATTTCTTGGTTGACCTTATTTCCCCAAAAAAAAAGCTTGACCAAAGGCGCGAGTTCCATCAATCTAGTATAAGTCATCATGCACTTTACCACTGCCAATCCTCTTGTTTGAAGATCCTGAAACACTCAATAATCAGGGAAGAACTCGACACTACATTTTAGTTGTTTGGTGATGGCGTTAACAGATAACAATTTAACGGGAAACTCAGGTACATGAAGAACGGATGACAATGTAATATCAGGTGTACAGATAACAGAACCTGTTCCAGAGACAGGAGTTAGGGAGCCATTGGCTATTTTGACACAGTCCTTTGGGACTAGGAGAGTAGTTTTGAAAGCCTTTAGAGGAGCCTGTCATGTGTCTATTCGCACCAGAATCAATAATCCAAAAATTAAGATGGGCATTAAAGGCAATACCTGACTGCACATAATTGGAAGTCCCAACATTAGAAGTGTCAAATTTGTTCCGGAGACGACGAAGGTGTTGAAGTTCCTCCGAAGACAGAGTTTCTCCTGAGGCATTTTCTCTGAATGGTTCCATATTTTCTGCAATATTAACTTGTCCCCTTGATAGACCGACACGCTTGCCTCCACGACCTCTAGTTGGTCTACCATGCAGTTTCCAGCATGTCTCTTTGGTATGTCTTGGCTTTCCACAGTAATCACAGTGCAAGTGATCTTTATCAGAAGTGAACGCCTTTGGTTGCTCATGGGACACAGTTAACCCAGAATTGTCAGTTGGTGCGGAATAAAGCATGACTCCTCGTTGGCTCTCTTCATGTTGAACATAAGAGTATGCATCCTCAAAAGAAGGAAAAGGAATTTTACCGAGAACTTGAACCCTGATCTGATCGTACTCTGGGTTCAGACTGGCCAAAAAATCATATATCCTCTCCTTTTCAACCAATTTTTGAAAGAGAACTGCATCATCGGTACACTTCGCTTGGAGATCCTGATAGTAATCAATTTCCTGCCATAATCCAGTTAACGCAGAATAGTAGTCAGTGATAGCCAACTCACCTTGCTTAGTGGCATGACTCTTATTTTGAATTTCAAAGACCTGAGCGTCATTTCCCTTACGAGAGTAAATGCGCTTAGTGGAATTCCAGATCTTTTCAGCAGTATCAAGTAATAAATACTGTTTAGAAATTCGAGGGTGCATAGTATTCAGAAGCCATGTCATAACTAGGGAGTTATCTGAATCCCACTGACTATAGCTAGCATCAGTGACGACATGTGCTTTCTTTTCTCCCGTAATATAACTAAGCAACTTTCTGGACTTAATAAAAAGCAAACAAGATCTTGACCAAGCAAGATATGTACCAGCCCCATCCAATTTAACTGCACTAACTTGTGAAACAGAATTATCGGTTGATTTGGTGTCCCCCGTTATTTCTTAAGTAGCAGTCCAGAAACCTAACCTGAACTCCAAGAAAGAGAGGAAGAAAGGGCAGTCTGGAAAAAAAAGGACCTGAGGCAGAACTGAAAAGAAGATTTTTTTTTTCTTGAAAAAAAAAATTTCAACTAGGGTAGGGTCGGAACTCACTGGCTACCTGAGAGGAGCAAAAAAATTTCAGAAAAGTCATCGGAAAACTGTCTACTCGCCGGCGCGTGGGATTCACGCGCGCTGGAACTGGAACTGTTGGTGGCGCGTGGAGGCGCGTGGGGGAGTTTCTCGGAGCTGCTTACTGGGGTAGGGTCGCCGTCGCCTGGGGAAGCTTGTAGTGGAGTTAGTTTTTACACACTACTGCTATATAATAGCTTCGATGCGTACAACCACTTGGAGGGAGGTAAAACTCGACCTCTTTCAAAGAATTGAAACCCTAGTGCTGCTGAGGGAGGAAACTCACCTCAAAATGGCAGCAGGGGCTCTGATACCATGAAGATTTCAAGAAGAAGAATAGAGCTTCTTGTATTTTTTTGTGTATTATTCACATCAAGAGTACTGACATTTATACAATGAATCCTATGGCTAAACTAGGAAAGGAAATCAGTAATTCCTATAATCAAGCTACAGAATAATATCAGCCTATAATTAGGCTAGAGAATAAATCTTAATCTAATCAAATCTTCCTACTAATTACACTAATCAACAAAAAGAAATTATAAACTTAGTTTCTATCAGATGGCTGTCACTTCAAATGCTTTTTTCTGGTTATGATGCTATACATATTGATATTTTTAAGTGCTCTTCAGTAGCGTGATCCTAAGGCGTTATTGTCAATGTTGATAGGGGTATTGACTTGTCTAAATGGAGGGAGCTGCTAAGTCTAAAAGGAGAAATGGCTGACTTGAGTAAGTTTGTTCACCATGTACGTGGAAATCATTTCATCCCAAACACTGTATTGGTGGACTGCACTGCAGACTCTCATATCGCAAGCCATTACTATGACTGGTTGCACAAAGGAATACATGTTGTCACCCCAAATAAAAAGGCTAATTCAGGACCACTAGACCAGGTAATACTTTCATATTTGATTTTCTGAACTTGCCCACTTTCTGGAAATACCTAAGTAGTAGTTACATCAACATGTTCTGATCATTTTTTGCTTTCGTCTTCTTTCCACTCCATTGTAGTGAGGAGAAGATGTTTTGAAACTGTTGTTTTTTCTCTCTTTCACTAAAATTTTTGACATAGCTCAAAGGGGGCTTCTAATACTAGTTATTACATTTTTCTTTTCGTAAATTGCCTCCAGTACTTGAAGCTGAGAGCTCTACAGCGACAATCATATACACATTACTTCTATGAAGCTACTGTTGGAGCTGGTCTACCAATTATAAGCACCTTACGTGGACTTCTTGAAACTGGGGACAAGATATTGCGGATTGAGGGCATTTTTAGGTTGGTAATGTTAATATATGCAATTGTGATTTGCACTTGTTACAAACTCATTCCTAGATATTGAATTGTTACTGATGAGGTGACTCATGCCTTCACTACTTCATGCACTATGGGAAATAAATTTTGTTAGTTTGGTTTCTTCATATTCAGTTTCATCTTCTTTCCTTTTTGCAGTGGAACTTTAAGTTACATATTTAATAACTTTGCGGGCTCAAGAGCGTTCAGCCAAGTGGTGAAGGAGGCAAAAGAGGCGGGTTATACTGAACCAGATCCAAGGGATGACCTATCTGGAACAGATGTTGCCAGAAAGGTATTGGGTGATGGTTTCACGTATCTGATTTCTTTTCATTCAAGTGTTAGCTAAAATAAGCTGATTCCTCTATTTCCATTTTTCTACGAAGTTGGCGATTGTTTATTTTGCTTTTGAAAAAATGGCCACAGTATAAACTTGGGTGCTACGCTCTTGCATGACGGGTTAGAATTTTATTATACAATGGCTTCCATGTTCCAGGTGATAATTCTTGCTAGGGAAAGTGGGCTACATCTAGAGCTTTCAGATATCCCTGTTCAGAGCCTTGTGCCTGAACCATTACGGGTGAGTGTTTAGTTTAATTATATGCAGCATTAGTTCTTTTGATAAGTTATGTTCGGCATTCGTTAGATAGCTGTTTTTCTCCATGAAGTAATTTTTAGTGGTCTTTTCCAGGATTGTGCATCTGCTGAGGAGTTTATGCAGCAGTTGCCACAATTTGATCAACAATTGGCTAAGCAGAGGCAAGAGGCTGAAGATGCCGGGGAAGTGAGTACTCTGGACTTAAATCTATAGAAATGAGCTCGACTGTTACGGATACTTACTGCTGTGATCGTCATCTTGTCCGAAAGAACCTACTCCCGTACTCCTTCCATCAGAAACTGATGATCGCCTTTCAATTGCAAAATTGTTTTCATATTCCTAAAGCGGGAAGCTTTTTCACACATGACATGACATGACATGACATCAAAAAGTATTACATGGGTCTCATTTAACACCTTGCATCCAAACTTTTTTTCAATACTCTTGAAAATGCGGAAAGGTGACACTCATGTTCTAACTTTAACAAATGCACTTTTTTCCAAGGACATTTTAATGTGTACTATGTTAAACATGGATGGTCAATTTAGGATAGAGGAAACAACTTTGTATGAGATATGCAACTCTAGGAAAGAGAAGCATGAAATCTCATTAAAAAAAAAGGAAATTGACGAGTCATTTAGCATTTCAATCACAGAAGTAACAGATTATTCATAGCGTATAGAGTTGTTCTTCATCATTGACGACTTATTTGATTCAATCTTTGGGGCAGAAACTGAGTGAAAGAGAAGCTTGTATTTAAGAAATTGTTTATTTATATGTAACATTTGATTAGGCCACAAGCATCATCTTTGTGTGATTCCATCTAGTTCAGCAGCAGCACATGCGTAACAATTTTTTTCTTTTGTCAGAAGACTGTTGGAGTAGGTCACAAGCATGCATTATATGTTTTTTCCCTCGTATTTGTGCTGTTTTTATATGACAAAATTGATGTATGAAGGTTTTGAGATATGTTGGAGTTGTCGATGTTGTCAACGGAAAAGGGACTGTCGAGCTGCAAAGATACAGTAAGGAGCACCCATTTGCACAACTCTCTGGATCAGATAACATAATTGCATTCACAACCGAAAGATATGCCACCCAACCTCTAATAGTGCGTGGTCCTGGTGCTGGGGCTGAAGTGACAGCCGGTGGAGTATTCTGCGACATCCTACGACTTGCATCATATCTTGGCGCTCCATCGTAATTCATTTACTCCAAGCCTTTTCTCTGAGTACCAAGTTTCAGATTTTCGATAGTCAGCAGCCTCTACCGATATATGCCACACTGCAGCCTCTCTCTATGTTTTGCATGAATGGTGTTGCAGTTTGAGCAATAGCATGGCTCATTCTGTGACTGGGTTCTTCTCTTCTATAGGAATCATTGTAACTTGCTCATTTATGAATTGCAACTCTGAGATTTGATTAAGCTGTATTTTGGTCGAGATGCATATATCTTGTAGGGATACTCCCTTGTTAGTGAAGTGGATTGGTGAGTGTATGTCGATGCAATTAAGCGTTCAAGCCATTGTTTCTCTTGACCGTTTAGTGTTAATTACTCCATATCTAGGGATGGCAATGGGGCGGGTTAAAACAATTTTTAAAATTTTTAAAACGGGGTGGGGCGGGTTGTGGGTTTAATGCGGGGCACCTTTAAATTTTATCTTTTTTGAAACAAAGCAATCATTTCAACTGCAATTTCATATTTTTCTTCACTAGCACGAATACAATTTTGATTTATAATTAACCAATTTGCATAAGTCTCACAAAAATAAAATTACAAATATCGTATTAGTAATAGGAAATGATAGTAACCCATTTATTTTGAAAGATCATATACATTATTACAAAGGTAAAAATATTCTCTGTTATGACGCATTACAAGGAATGACGGTGTAATGAACATGTTTTTAGAAAACCAATGATTGAAAATAGAAACAAAACACGAAATTAGAGAAAAAAGAAGAAGAAACAAATTAAGCGGGGCAAGGCGGGGCGGGTTAAAAACTAAAAAAATAACTATGCGGGGCGGGGCGGGGCGGGTTGACATTTTTGTGGGTTTTACCAAGCCCGCCCCGCACCCCCCCCACCCCATTGCCATCCCTATCCATATCCGTGCTGCATTTGTTCAAATTTGTTGCGGGAACACACTTGATGGACACTAAATGGTGCTTTTAGGGTAAAAAAGTGATTTAGTTTCTTTTAATTAGCTTGTATATGGCCTTCCAAAGTGAATGGAGGACCGGAGTTTCTCCAAATGATGTTGGGGTATTGACTCCTCTCCCAATTTGTGAGTCACCATATACCCTTTTCCCTGTGTTCTAGTCATTATCAAATGAAAAGTAAGAAAAATCACATAATTTACAAGATACAAGAAATTTTAGTGAGTAATCGAAGAAATTTCACTAGGATAAGGCAGCAACATATAGCAAATGATCATTGTTCAGCAAATGGACAGAAAACTGAATAGCGGCAACATCAAATCTAATGTAATCCAACAAGTGGGATCTGGGTAGGATAATATGTATGTAGACCTTACCCTTACCTTATAAAGACAGAGAGATTGTTTTCGATAGACCTTCGGCTCAAGAATAATGAAAAGGAAGTAATAAACAATAGCAACAAGGTAATAGGACAATCAAAGCAAATAGCACGCCGTGTAATAACAAAGATCTAGGAATAAGAAAATATAAGAATAATACTAATACTGGTAAGAATGACACACCGTGTAATATCAGGGATTTAGGAATAGAAAAATACAAGACTAGTACTAATTATGCTGGTAAGACTAGTAGAAACTTTCAACTATCAGTTAATCCACAACCATGCTTCTCGACCTCCACACTTTCCTATCAAGAGTGATGTCCTCGGTAAGCTGAAGCAATGCCATGTCCTGCCTATTCACCTCTCCCAGTACTTCTTTGGCCTACCTCTACCCCTCATCTGACACACCATAATCAACCTCTCACACCTCCTAACCGGGCATCAGTGTCTCTCCTCTTCACATGCCCGAACCATCTCAGTCTCGATTCCCGCAACTTATCTTCCGTAGGAGTCACGCCCATATTGTCCCTAATAACTTCATTCCTAATCTTTTCTTTCCTATTATGCCTACACATCCATCTCAACATCCTTATTTTTGCTACTTTCATCTTCTGGACATGATATTTCTTGACTTGCCAACACTCGGCTCTATACAACATAGTTGGTCTAACTACCACTATATAGAACTTGCCCTTAAGACTTGGTGGCACATTCTTATTACACAAAACACCAGATGCGAGCCTCCATTTCATCCACCTTGCTCTAATACGATATATAACATACTCGTCAATCTCCCCGTTGCCTTGTATTACAGACCCAAGATATTGAAACTATTTCTCTTGGGGATGACTTGTGTATCAAGCTTCACGTCCACTTCTACTTCATGCATCCCAACACTGAACTTGCATTTCAAGTATTTTGTTTTCGTCCTACTCAACTTGAAATCTTTAGAATCCAGGGTCTGTCTCAACACCTCCAACCTAGCATTAACCCCGTAGCACGTCTCGTTAATCAGTACTATGACATCTGCAAATAACATACACCATGGCACCTCACCTGGGATGTATCACGTTAGCATATCCATCATCAGGGCAAATATAAATGGGCTAAGAGCTTATCCCTGATGCAACCCTATTGCCACTCAACATAATCCGAGTCTCCTTCCATAGTTCTCACTTGAGTCTTAGATCCATCGTTCATGTCCTTAATCACCCTAGTGTACACTACCGGAACACCGTTAACCTCCAAACATCTCTATAGAATCTTCCTTGAGACTTTGTCATGGCTTTTTCTAGGTCAATGAACACCATATATAAGTCATTTTCCCTCTCCCTATACTGCTCCATAAATTTCCTCACAAGAAGAATGACTTATGTAGTAGATTGCCCCAACATGAATCCGATCTGGTTCTTCGAATTAGACATAATCTCCCTTACCCTCTTCTCCACCACCCTCTCCCAAACTTTCATAGTGTGACTCAGCAACTTGATACCCCTTAGTTGTTGCAATTATGGACATCACCTTTGTTATTGTACAACGAAGCCATCAAACTCCACCTCCATTCTTCGGAATCTTCTTTGTCCCCAAAATGATATTAAATAGTACAGATGTAACGACTCGGTCGGTCGTTTTGAGAGTTAGAGCCCCGATCCCTCATTAACTGCTTTCCCCGTATCTATTTCTGCTATTTTGACTTGCCGGTAAGATTCGTTTTGAGTTTCGGAGTGTTTTGGGACACTTAGTACCTAAATGAGAGCCTAAATCTTAGAATTTGGATCATAGTCGGAATTGTATGAAGACACTTCCAGAATGGAATTTCTTCGATTTCGTTAGCTCCGTTGGGTGATTTTGGGCTTATAGGCGTGTCCAGATTGTGTTTTGGGGGTCAGTAGCCCATTTAGGCTTGAAATGACGAAAGTCAAATTTTTTGAGTTTTGGACCGATAGTGGAATTTTTGATATCGGGGGCGGAAATTGATTTCTGAAGTTGGAGTAGGTCCGTAGTGTTGAATATGACTTTGTGTGCAAAATTTGGGGTCAATCGGACGTGGTTTGGTTGGTATCGACATCAGTTGTAGAATTTTGAAGTTTCAAGTTCTTAAAGTTTGGATTGGAGGGTGATTCGTGATTTTAGCGTTGTTTGATGTGATTTTAGGGCTCGACTAAGTTCGTATGGTGTTTTAGGATTGGTTGGTATGTTTGGTTGAGGTTTTGAGGGCCTCGGTAGTGTTTCGAATAATTTTCGGATGCATTTTGAACTTAGAGGAATGGCTGGAGTACTGTGATCTGGTTTCCTTATACGCGAACGCGAGAGGGGAGCCGCGATCGCGTAGGATTAGCTGGGCAGAGGAAGTTTTGTTCTTCGCGAGCAGGAGTATGCGAACGCGTAGTGGTGTGAAGCGGTGCATCGCGAACACGTGGGCTAGGCCGCTGTCACGACCCAAAACCGGTCCAGGTCGTGATGGCGCCTAACGGCGAGGTTAAGCAAGCCAACGAACAACTATAACAATAAAAATGCGGAATACAATAACAATATGGGGTAAGGCCGTAGAAACAAGCTGAACCACAGCTAGGCCCAATATATACAACCCCAATTTACCAACATAACTACAACACGTGTGTGCCAGGACTAGTGTCACAGTGTTAACGGGCGGCTACATAGATACAACAGCAGAAATACATATACAAAATATACAAGCCGCAGTCTGGAACAAAAGACTGAGCAAAATGAAACTAGAAGGCTCCACAAGTGCTGTCAGGAAAACGCCAAGAAGACAGCTCACCGTGTGGAGCGACGCTGCGATCAGTACCT
>ML274117.1:0-14185 GCA_005239495.1 Nicotiana undulata | reverse complement strand
CAATGCTACATCCAAGCAAGAATTATAACATATAAATCATTTCAAAGTAGAAGACAATGCATGTTGTGATCCTAAAACTACCCGGATATAACCATAGTAGTTGCTACGTGCGGACTCTCATCACAAGGTACGCACGCAGCCCCCGAATACAAACATGTAACACATTGAACACCTATTGGAACAGTTTCCCTCTTACAAGGTTAGAAAGGAGACTCACCTCGACGAAGCACTCCTCGGACCAAGGACCGGATAAAAAGATGCACCCGAAACTCCGAAATTACTCTTGACGGTTCACAACTAGTCAAACATAGCATAATTGAATCAATTTAAGGTTCAAGAAGGAGAATTATCAAGAATTCCTAAAATTTAACATTCTTGGCGATTTTTGAAATTTCGACCCCGGGCCCATGCTTTCGGATTTTAAAAATTCTTGAAGGATTAAATTACCCGTAGTCTAAGGATCGTAATTACCTAATTTATTTAGGAATTCATTGTTAAAAAGGGATAATTCACTAATTATTAAAGCCCTAGAAATTCCTACCAAATTTCATGATTTTAATATTTTTAAGAACAAAGTTGGATGAATTCCATGAAAAATTGATAATTTAGAGAAAAAGTCACTCACCTTAGATGATAGTGGCTTTGGACAGCCTTTCCCCCAGCTCTAAGGTGCTTCAATGGAGTTTGGTAATTCGAAAATGAGGAAGAAAGCCCGTAATTTGGCATTTAAAGGCTGCCCAGGAAAACCTTCAGTGCGATCGCGGCATCAGGCCTGCGATCGTGGAGAACAAGTGACCCTGGCCCCCAGGAAGCACTATGCGATCGCATATATGGGGCCTACGATCGCAGAGGGTAGGGAGGTTGTCTTATGCGATCGCAGGAGTGAGGTCTGCGACCACAGAGAGGAACAGGCAGTAGGGGGGGAGAGGGGGTAGGTAGGTGACTTGTGCGATCGCAGGGGTGAGTCTGTGTTCGCATAGAGTTGGGAAGGGGACCTTATGCGATCGCGGTGAGATGCCTGCGATCGCAGAGAACATTGGATGGCCCAGCATAATTACTTCTCTGCGATCGCATCCCTGCTTCTGCGATCGCAGAGAAGGAAACCAGACAGAAAAATTTCTAGTTTTTCTAACTTAGCTCCTAGGGGTCTGAAACACCTCTGAGCCCCCCGGGACCCCGTCCAAAAGCACCGGCAAGTCTGTATTCATGATACGGACTCGCTCGAACTTCCGGAACATGAAAAACAACAACGGAACCAAAAAATTCAACCCCAAAACCAAATTAATCAAACTTAAGAACTTTGAAATTCTAGAATTCATTACATTGCACCGAACGGGTCTATACTACTAGGAATGACCCCAAATTTTGCAGACAAGTCATAAATGACTATACGGAACTATTCCCGGTCCCGGAATTCTGTTCGGACCTCGATAGCATGAAGTCCCGTTTCAAGCCAAATTCCAAACTTAAGGAAATCCTGATTTCCATTTCGGGCTCCGAAACGCTCTCAGGTCATCAGAAACCCGAGCCGAACATACGCCAACGTACGAAATCATCATACGAAGCTACTGGAGCTGTCAGAACTCGATTCCGAGGTCGTTTTCTCAAAATGTTGACCTAAGTCAAACTTGGCCAAATAGGCCAACCTTAAGGAACCAAGTGTTCCTAAACCATCCAATTCATTCCCAAATCCCGAACCGCCCGCTCCCGCGAGTCATAAAGCACGAGTAGCCGCTATGGAAGGTTTCATTTAAGGGAACGGAGTCCTAATACGCGAAACGACCGGCTGGGTCGTTACATAACATCGCTAAACTTAAACAAGTTTATGAATCTATTTCAAGCATTCCCCTTTTCTGTTGAATTAGATGTTTGAAAAGAGAGCTAATGGAGTTGAGGATGTGAATATTGTTGTTATTACCTCGGGGAGTCTTAAATCTACTAATGGCACATAATTGATTGAACCCTAGAGCATCAAAACTCTATAGTTAGCTCTGAAGATGTAATGTTTGTAGAAATGCAATAGAGCATAATTAGAGAGCAGCCATATGGGATTCCTAGAATTTTCTCCACTTCTCTTGTTAGACATGATTCACTCATTCAGAGGATATAATTTGACACTTCAATTCCATACATAATATGGTGTTATTTCACGATTATGATTATGGGGTGTATAATCTTTGAATCATGAGCATCATAATCAACACTATTTCGATCCTTTCCATAATATTACCATCTTTTATGATGATAATATGGAAGATGAAGATCATATAGATGACAAATACGGGTGAAGCTAGAGGCGACGATACTAATCAAGTCCAGTTATGGATAGAGTTTCCTTCAAAAAAAAAAAATTCCACCATTAGCTTCTGGCAGTTGTTTAGTACCAGTCAAATGATGAAGTTCAATACACTCCTGGATCCTCTAAATCGACCTTAAATGTGTTGGTTCCTTCAGGATAAACCCCACCAATGGTTACGGAGTAGATTTTGATTCTATATCTGAGGAAGATGATTCAGACGATGACATAGAGATGAATATGGATATTTTTCAAGAAGAATAGAGAACGAACTCCTCAAGAAAAGAAAACAAAAGATGTTTTAGGATTTAAATTTGGATTCTTTGGTGAACAAGAAAAAGGAATTCCTAGACTCCTAGTTGGATACCGAAGAAAAATTAAGGTAGGGAATGACTCTTTCTAGATAGAAAATTCTTGTTTTGCATGGTTATAATAGCAATATTGGAACTAGAAAGCCATTGTATAGAATTTAGGATTTGCCAGTTTCTACCAAGTTTGATCTGCAGGGGTATCGGCCTAATCCCCCTCGATCTATGAGTTTGTACTTTGCTTTTGCTTTAATAAAAAGTGGTTTCTTTCTTCTTCTTCTTTTTTAAAGTTGCATTGATAGTTAAATGAGTGAGCCTATGTTATGTTGATAGTTAAATGAGTTAGCATTTGCCATTCAGCTGTTAGTATATTTTCTTTAGATTGTTGTTGCTTTTATTCCATTTCCAAATAGTGTAGTAGAGCTAACTTCATCTTATCAACTTTTCCATCTCCGTTATAAGCATGAAGAAAGCTTAAACAAGTTACCTCCAAGATTTTTCTACTTAAAATATACTGATTCAATCTTACATGATCTTTTAGGTATGGAAACTTATTACTATTACAACTCTTATCAGAAAGTGAAAACACTTTAGTTTATTACCAAGACTCAGCTTACTCTTCAGACATCAATGCAAAAGGCAAAGAGTGAAGTGCCACTGGTCCAAGTTGGATGAAACTTAGCCAAACTAATTGAATATCCATGGCCAACATAAACACAACCATAGCTAACTGATACACCCCCATAGATAGTAGCACCAGTGTTAAATGTCCACAAGATTTTCCCAGTACTGGCATCCATGGCATAGAGAGGGCCATTAGGAGCCACAGATCCTGCAAAAAGAAGTCCATTAACTATGGTGACCGGCCCGTGGGACGTGTCGTTGCTAGGGTCTGCAGTGGTCCAAAGGATTTGGCCCGTGTTTGCATCCAATGCAACCCATCCACCAGCTGTTGTTGTTTGATTTGAAGGTGCCAAGGTAAAAGGAACTCTATTTCCATTGACTATGTTTGTGTAAACTCGCCTCCCATCTGTGGCTGCACCCCATACTCCTCCTCCCTCCAAGCTCCCTGGTCCTGCTTTCTACATCACACAAAAATTCTTAGATTAACATATTTGTACTAATATTTCACGTTCACAAGGTTGATTCATCAAGACGTCGACTTCAAATTATCAATAGATTTAACCTATGTGCACTGGAGTAAAGAAGTGTTTCTAGCCCATAGTGTATTTTAATCACTTATAGCAGATTATGTAGTTTTGTTCTTAGGTTACCAAATTAAGTTTAATAAAGATCGTACATGTCGTTGCATGTCACATAACCTCAGGGCGGGGACAAGAGTTCATACAAAAGGGGATGCGCAAAATGTACTAAAATGTCGCACATAGATTTGAACTTATGACTTAAAGCCATTTTTGAACCCCCTTAGCCACTACACTTGAATCTTCCTTTATGTCAAAGAGATTCAACAGTTAAATATATAACAGAAGTGTTTCTTTTTACCCTTCCAGCAAAGGGGATTCAACCTTGTCCTGCCCCTGCTAAACCGATGGCGTAAAACAACTTATGTAATATTGTTGATGTACAAAAGTTAAATAACCAAAAGCAAAATGCTATGTCATGCAATTAAGCTCTTTCTTCACAAAATTCTTACTCATGTATAGAAATCATTAAAATATTATTCGTCAAATTTACCAGCAAACAAACGCTACACATCCATTCTCTTGTCAAAATTACTTTGTTGTCTTGTATTAATTAAGTGAATGTTTCAAAATTAGCGAGTCTAGTTAATATGTATCTAGAGTATGGGAGTGTCAAAAGGTCTGGGGAACAAAAGGTCACCCTTGTATCTATATATGTGCGAGTGTGCAAGACATATGTACTGAACAAGAAAATCAAATAAACATGCAGCTGCAACAATAAAGCAGCTTGTTCACAGTAAAGTTACTCCTATTCTTTCTTAAGTTACTAATATCCCTTCTAAAGTTAAACTCGTTGAAAAGTTATTACTCGTCTGTTCTAGTTACAACAATCTGATTAGTATTATTTCTTTGATTTCTACTCTGCTTCTCACAAAAGCATCGTCTCTCTTCTGTGTGTTAGTGCTAAAATGTTTCTACCTAAATATATATTACTACACTATACTTTCTGAAGCACATTATTGATGATGTGAAGAGTACTTGAAAGATGATAAATCTGGTTATAAAGAGTTACCTTAACCCAAACAATATGGCCAGTGTTGCGATCAAGAGCCCAGGCGAAGCCACTTTTCTGCACAGCTACCACAATATCACGCAGTCTTCCATTTGAGAATATAGTTAGCAACATAGGTGCCTCTCCAAAATCTGCATCCAAGTTAGGCCCTGGTGGGCAATCTGGATTATTAGGAACTAAACAAGTGAAATAGAAAACGTCGTAGCCTCCAAGCTGTGTTGCCCAAGCAATTTCACCAGAATCTACATCCAATGCAAGAATGGAATTGAAATGAACATCTTCACCAAAACACTGATCAGGGTTAGTGGGTGGCGTCGTTCGATTATTCTGAGCTGCTTGGCATCTCAGCACCTCTGGTGGAGCTAAGTATAGATTTCCAGTTCCTACGTAGACAAATCCCCTGGCTATGTCAATAGCAGGGCTGCTTCCCCATATTGCTGCTCCCGAATAACCTCCGAGTCTTCCACCATTGTCTGGGAGTGTATATGTTTGCCATTGAATTGCACCAGTTCGAACATTTAGCTTTACTAGGCTGCCTCTAAAAGTACAACATTGTGTAGCTGGTAGTAGTTCCTCCAGTGATGATACTCCCACATAATATCCACTGTTAAACAATTGGAAACAAATTTAGTGTCTTCTTGCAACTTAATTTATGGTCAATGACTCAATGACATAGACATGTCAGTTTTTTCCCTATTCTGTTATTCAAGTACCTTCTTATGTGCAGTGTAGTTACTTAGATAGAAGATAAGAATCCAAAATAGTGCCACATTTTGGATACCATTTATATTATTGCTTATTCTTTATCTTACTGGCATAACCAGGTATTAGCTGATAAGTTAGTTTACTAGCTCAAGAAACTACCTAATTTTTCTTATGCAAACAGATAAATTTATCTAAATGTTGAAAAATATAAAGCTGATAAGTTAGTTTAATAGCCGCCATCATTTTTTCTTGACTATAATTGGAAGTAGTTGATACTTATATTAGTGGCTCCTCACTGCTATTCCCTCTTATTAAATATATGTGGCGTAGTTTGACTGGGCACGAAATTTAAAAAAGAAAGAGACTTTTGGAATTTGTGGTCTTAAACATTTCATGACGTTTATGTGGCTGCACAAGCATGTCATTTAGGCCAAAATAAAAAGTTCAAAACTTGTTTCCAAATATAGAAAGGTTCGTTCATTTGGAAGGGACTAGTAGCAGATAAAATAGAACGGAGGGAGTAATATTTGTGCTTTCCGAAAACAATTAACATAGCAAAAAAAAGTGAAAAAGCTAACCCCAAGGAAACTGTTCCTGATTGAGTGATAAGAGCCAGAGGCCTGGGATCTAGCAGAGTGGACCAAACAAGTGTTCCTGTTAAGCGTCTGACGGCAATAACAACAGCAGGTCCATAAATTCCCACAAGTAGAAGATCATCAGCCACAACTGGAGTTGATCTTGACACTGTCACATTCACGGTTGTCCTTGTTACAGGCAAGCCAGTGAGTCTTGTAAGATTCTGTTGCCATATGAGTTGTCCAGTTAGTGCATTCACTGCATACAAATTCCCATTCCATGAAGGGAAATAAACTACTCCATTGGCCACTGCTGGGGTTGCTGTAATGTCAAATCCAGCCAAGAATTTCCACCTTAGTTTCAATCTGTTTATTGTTCTTGGACTTATCAAAACCTCCCCAACAGCTGACCTTCTGTTTGTTCTGTCTCCGCCGTGATTCAACCACTATATTTTCAAGCATGCGCACACAGTTGAAAAGCAAATTTTCAGGAAAATGACGTATTAAAAAATCACCAAAAAAAAGAGAAAGAAAAGGTAGAGATTAAATGATTTTCTACATACTTCGGCAGCTGTACTATCTATAATGAAGCAAAATGTGATGATTAGGAAAACAAGTTCTCCATGGTTGACTCTCCAATAACTTGAAGCCATAGGCTTATAAGAGGTGAATGATCAAGAAGCTACGTACTATAATTTAAAGGAATGCGTGAAGAATTTATAGGATATCGTTCTCCTTTTACCTTTTTGGGGGTCAGTTTTTGTCTTATTGTAGTACTAATTTAGAAAATGATGTATGCAAAAAAAAAAGTTCCTTCTTTTTCTCTGTTTCAAAGGGAGATCTTTTAGACTAAAGTGATTGAGATATGTGTCTCTATCAGGTAAGACAGTTACAACAATTGGTAAGTGTAGGCAAGCGTGGCGGTGCGGGGCGAGTTTAAGACTATGCGGGACGGTGCGAGTTTAAAGCTGTGCAGGGCGGGTTGAGATAATCTTTTAAAAGTTTGATGTGGGGCGGATTGCGGGTCTATGCGGGTTTACACGGCTTTACACAAGTTTTCTGGTTTTGATCAATTGTATATGTTACAAATTACTGGTAAGACATGGGCAAGGTCTATGACAAACCTTAAAAGACCATATTATCTGTTTAAATATTTGATATGTAATATAAACAGAAATAAATGATTTATAACTTTTTTTTTTCAAATTCACCTTTTAGTGAATTGTTAATTAAGTTAGATATTTTGAAAGAAATAAAAGAGTTGGATATTTAAGGAAATATAAAATGTAGTTTGATAAATATTTTTATGATTAATATTTTCACTTAAAAATTATCTAGCGAAGGTTTGTAGCACAAAAATTACTATTTTAATTTTTATCACTTAAAAAATTATACAACACAGCAGCAGCCAACTAGAGTTTTTTGAATGACCAAATAAGGTCTGTCGAGCAATGCTCATTGTTAAGAATATGAACTATTCTAATTGATCAAATTAGGTCTGCCAAGGAATCCTCAGTACTAACTGCACAATTCAATACATGAGCAACAAAAAAATATTCATTTTTTTTGGATGAAATTGAAAATCCAGCAACAAAAAAGAACATCAAAAAAACAAGCAAAGTGAACAAAAAAGAAAAGAAAAAAACTTATGCGGGGCGGGACGGGTGGATGCAGCTATGGGAGTGGAGCAGGTGGATGCGGGTGCAAATGCTATGCGGGACGGGACGGGTTAAAAACTTTGCTGGTTTGTGCGTGTTTGCACCGCAATCGCACCGCACCGTTTGTCATCCCTGACTGTCATAACTTGTTCAAAGCCTATAATCTGAAGAGGCATTTTCTTTTGAGTGCTGATCTACAAGTTGTATCCAGAATTCAATATCATACATCGTAGCCTGAGTTTCCGTAAAGGCATCAGATCAATAACTACGATTCTTAGGTTAATCTGATGTTGATACAATAGAACTTTACGATTAATTAACTTATATAGACCAAGAGTACAAGAATTTTTCGCCTTTCCTTTCAAGTTACTAATTTCACTTCTCATGAATAATTATTTATACTTATCTTTTAGGTGACATTATAGTGTATTTTATATACAGATATGTACCTTCTAACAAAAAAGTTTCAATGTTTGTGCGGCAAGGGCAAGACCAGATCCTAAATATGTCTTTTTGTTGTTAATCGAATATAATTTTCTTTATCTTCTCTAATATCGATATACTATCAATAGCTTGAGTAGAGTCGCTAGTAAAAGGAGTACTACATCCCTAAAAGCCTTCTTATCGAAGCTTTAGCTCGCCAAATAAGTAATAGGATTGGCTAAGTTTTTGAAAAATTATATCGAGTACTAATTTTCTACAATATTATGCTTATTTAAGGTATTTGCTAAGCTTCTTCTTGAAAAGAAAAACAAGTGATTTGAGTAGTGACTGAAGTTTTTCTCTATGGAAGGAAGAAAAAAATATGTGACTGCAACTTATTGCCATTTAGCTCCTAATTTCCATACTTCACAAAAAACTAGAGTGGAGTTGCTAGAAAAAGACTAGAATCTACATTTATTTGGCATCCCTAACAACTTTTTACTAACATAAAAAGAAAAAGTCAATTTGTGGTGCTTTGATTGGGAGGCCAATAGTAAACCCCGCGAATTGCATCAAGTTGCGGAGGTTGGACTAGAGTCCGGAACCCAACTATTGTTTGTTTTGACAAGTATGACGTAAATGAGTAAAAAAAAGAAAGGGTAACCATTTTATATATAATGCGGTTTAAAACCGCGCTATACATATATAACGCATTATTATATCACGCTATGATGACTTGATGGGACGGATACGTATAGCGCAGTACCCTTTATTAAACCGTCTCACTTTNCTTTTAAAAACCCCCCCCCCAAAAAAACGCCCCCCCCCCCCCCCTCCCCGATTTTTGTCCAAAAAAATTATAGTTGGCCTCACCCGTCACACAAAACGATAAGAACGTAGGTCCCACATCCTAGCAAAGCATTGTATTATTGTGGTTTCACCGTTTCATACTCAAATTTTCAACTAATCGACTTTCCGAAAAACATAAATCGAGGTATTCCAATTTATTTTATGTCGAAACTCGTATAATAATACATATTAGTTGTGTTGAATGTGTTTTCATGTTGTTTTGTGTTTTGTTTGCGAATTAGTATGTTATATTTATCCGGACTAAGATATCAGTGTTCTAAAATAATATGTAAAAATTGAAAAATCATTTTTTTGTNAACTCTGTCCAATTTACAAAAATTAATTATTTAATTTATAAAACAAACACACAAAATTATGAAATTATTAAAATTGACACACATAAGAATTCATGATAAGTTGGTGCTACTAGGCCTCAAATATCGAGCCTGGAACCCATAGGTATATACTCTGTCCAATTTACAAAAATTAATTATTTAATTTATAAAACAAACACACAAAATTATGAAAATATTAAAACTGACACACATAAGAATTCATGATAGGTTGGTGTTATTGGGCCTAAAATATCGAGCATGGAAAGCATAGGTATATACTCTGTCCAATTAAATAAAAATTAATTATTTAATTTATAAACAAACACACAAAATTATGAAAATATTAAAATTGACACACATAAGAATTCATGATAGGTTGGTGCTACTGGGCCTCAAATATCGAGCCTGGAACTCATAGGTATATACTCTGTCCAATTAAATAATTAAAAATTAATTATTTAATTTATAAAACAAACACACAAAATTATGAAAATATTAAAATTGACACACATAAGAATTCATGATAGGTTGGTGCTACTGGGCCTCAAATATCGAGCCTGGAACTCATAGGTATATACTCTGTCCAATTAAATAATTAAAAATTAATTATTTAATTTATAAAACAAACACACAAAATTATAAAAATATTGAAATTGACACACATAAGATTTTATGATAGCTTGGTGCTACTAGGCCTCAAATATCAAGCCTGGAACCCATAGATATATATATCCCGTCCAATTAAATATTGTATAACTCAAAAAATTAATTATTTCATTTACAGATTAAACATACAATTAATGTTGTTTAATTTACACTAGACGACATGGACGTGCCGCCTATACATCCCGGACCTTTCTCCAATGTACATGGCGATCATAGGTCCGCCCACGTATGGGAGGGAGAGTTACTGTCCCAGACTCTTCGTGCCAGGAGAGTGGACGACCTCTGGGATTTTATGAGGGACAGAGATCTCCATCCCCGTGTAGTCCAGCGCCTGCAAGATACGGGATTCTACAGGATTTTTGAGATCGGGCGGCTGCAGCTCGACTGGGCTTTGATCACGACCTTGATTGAGCGGTGGCGACTGGAGACGCACACTTTCCACCTGCCTATTGGCGAGCCCACCATCACGCTGCAGGACGTGGATGTTTTATATGTCCTGCCCGTAGCACTCCCTCATCATATGAGATATAGCGCGTGTGCAGTATTTAGACTTGCTGCAGCAGCTCACTAGTTTCAGGCCACAGGACGAGATTGCACACTCGGGGGCCAGTCACATGGGTTTGACTACTATTAGACATCACTTGGAGACACTGCACCCCAACATCACCGGCGATACAGATGAGCTACATATTCACCGGTATACGAGGTTGCTGTTGCTTCATATTGAGCGGCTAGATGATTTACTCCAGTACAACTGGGGTGCTGCTGTTCTCGCCTACATGTACAGGCAGATGTGTCGGGCGAGCATGGGCACCCAAAGTGACGTATGTGGTTTTTTGCCGCTTCTGCAGGTGACAACATATTCGAATACTTTGTTCAGTACTTCCAATTCTATCTAGTCAAAATTTATCTTAAACCTTACGTCAACTTTGTATGTTAGGTTTGGGCCTGGGAGAGGTTCCTGCAGTTGCAGCCACCTCTACCACCATTACCTTCGGATGTACCACCTCTGTTTCTCCCTCTAGCTAGGAGGTGGGTTCTCTGGCGTGGATATGCACGAGATCATGATGCTCATCATAATCTCCCCCTTTGCAGGGATGTGTTGGATATGATGGAGGGCGCACAGGTAAATGTGTACCTAAACTTACTTGGTATAGATTCACTTAGTGTTGCGCATACTCACATTTTATGTTCTTATTTGATAGTTCATCTGGACGCCATACAACGACGACTTGATAGGTGGCCTGCCCGATTATTGCTCGGCCGACCGACGAATTTGGAGCACTTCTGCCCCGCTGAAGTGCCTCGATATTGTGGAGCACCATGCCACGGAGCGGGTACTTCGCTAGTTTGTCCGTCCGCAGTATATACCGAGGACGCCTACATGGGAGGTTACACATTATCAGCGAGATGATCGTTCCAGGGCGGACGATGCATTTGTAGCATGGCTAGCGGCGCTGGTCCATACTTAGGACCAGCGTGCTGACCCGATTCCTCCCCCACCCTCACAGATCCAGACGAAGACTATTCAGCTCTATACGTCCTGGTACCGCCGCATTACCCGACTTTTTGTCGGTAATCCCATTCATCAAGCTGGCGGTCGGTACGTTCCATATGTCGGGCGGCACGAAGCCCTGGTATGTTTTTTGTTATTATTAATTATATAACTGTAATTTAGTGCAATATATGTAGTTTATAACTCTCCGCCATCTGCTTGAACGACATCCGCACCATGGCAGTTACAGGAAATCCTCTTGCCGACTTCAATAACCCGTTGAAATACTTTGACACGTTTGTAGTCAGAATTCCTCATCTTCTGCCACCATCCGCATGCAAAGTCCACTTTTCAGGGTGATGTCGCAGTAACCAACGATAAGCTGCCTCGTCTTCTTGCCTGATAGATTTCACGTGCCTCCGGAATTTATGTTGTTGGTGGTTTGTTGCTGCCATCCATATCAAATCATGCAGATCCTTGTTGGGATATGCCTTATGGAAATTGGCCTTAAAGTGCCTCACACAGTAACAGTGGTAGGCATAAGGTTCTTGCCATGCAGGCAAGTTCTCCACAGAACTTAAGATACCACCGTGCTGATCAGATATTAGACAAATACTTGAACGCTGTTTGACAGCGTGCTCTTTCAAATGGTTCAAAAACAGCATCCACGTCTCTTGGCTTGCATTGGCACAAACAACAAAAGCTATAGGAAATATTTGTCCATTAGAATCTACTGCAAGGGCTATCAACAACTTAATATCATACTTTTCATAGACATGAGTGCCGTCTATGGATATTACAGGCTGTCAATACGAAAAACCATCAATTGCTGGTTTAAACGCCCAGAACACGTAATTGAATATATATTCTGGTTTTCCTGGACTCCGCTCAAGCTTCTATTCAACAACCGTACCAGGGTTAAAGTGCTGCAGTGCGGCCATGTACTTGGATAGATCTGCAAATGACTTATCCCAGTTACCATAAACAATTTCAAACGCACGTTTGCGCCCGAGAAATGCCTTTATTTTGGTAATGGTATGGCCATTTTCTTGGTGGACTGATGTAATGCACTTTTTGATTTTATAACTTATGGACGCTTCGAGGTGTGGAATAAGGACAAGAGAAATCAAGTCAATATCCAAGTTGAAGTGATTCCCATTGAATGTGTCCATTTCACATGTGTGGGTGGGAATGTATTTACCCACTTTTCACAGACCTGTGAGCTTTTTGCTCGCATGCAACATCAAATGACAATCCGTAAACCACCTGCAGCAAACAACCTTGTATACATTCGGACTTGACTCCCATACCATCATCTCACGACACTCTTTTACGTTGTGCATTTTACAATCCATGCTTACGCGCTCTTTATCAGGAAAAAGCATGCCCTTTGCCAGCACCGTTGGTCTAGACTCATCCCACATTGTTGTCCGAATTTCATCAAAATCCCTTGTGAGAGCTTCCACATCCGGCATACTTAGAAAGTTATCAAGGTAGGGAATCTTCCTTAAATAAAACGACACTTGGGACTCGTACACTCTTCGTCTAGGGGAGGCGGGGGGTGGAGCATACTCCCTCATCAAATCAGGTCCTTCATTCTCATCTTCCTCATCACCATCCTGACGAGGGAAGGGTGTGTCGTCTCCGGATTCATCAACATTGTTGTCATAATCACTGTTCTCTTCCTCACTCTGTGCATCTGCCAGATCCCGATTTAATATATCGTCTTCGGGCAATTGAGTGAGGACAAGTGGTTCAACTTGCTCGTTTTCACTACACAAACAACAATATAATAAGCTACTGAAATTAATAAATACTTTTCATATAGCTGTATCACTTCACTTACAAGTCGTAATGTGATGACATTCCATGATGGACATTTTCATGTTGGTGATGACTCTCAGATGGACCACCATGATCCAACACACCAAAACTAGGCATATTCCAATTATGCGTGGGTTCATAACTTGTAAAAGTCAAATCAGGCCGGTACTCCCTGTGGAATATATGAGCGTTAATACAAATTAAATACAACAAAAATAGACATCGTAACACAAAGGAAATTTAAAGTTTACCACTCGTCTTGTGGGTTATGTAAAGCAGGAGAGAAATTATTTCCTCACTGCTCATTCGCCAGCGGTGATAAGTTTAAATCAAGGCAAACTCTTTCATCCGGAACCTGTCCGGCAAAAACTGCTCCAGAATAACCACCCGATGACTGGGGGTTATCCCTACTATGCGCAACCTCATTGTTGGGAACGTCTTCGACCTTAACCTACATATCCAACATTTTGATTACAAGAAATTCCCGATATTCATCCGGAGTCCTCAGAATATCCCTCAAAGTTTCATCATCGTCGATGTTAAACTCCACGTAACAAGCAACCCCTTGCGGTGTGACGGAATACGGATATCTTTCGGTTACTTTAAGGTTCACCGAACGTTTTCTCACACTCATTCTTTTACATAACAACGATACCAATGTATCGTACTCCATTGTAAGTGACAATTTAACATGACACTGTGGAGATAAACTATACCTCACAGAGTTATCCTCCATCACAACCTCACCCCCCAATATAATGAAACCCTTATTCGTCGCTCTTCAGACATTATGAAAAAATGCTTGAGAATTTAACAAGAAGAAAAGTTTGAACGGGA
>ML274116.1:66226-112533 GCA_005239495.1 Nicotiana undulata | reverse complement strand
ATAGTAGAGTACCTCTTGATCTTTTTACCTGAGGTGTTCCTTCATGGGCTACTTTCAAGGTATTCCAGATCTCTTTGGCAGTGGTGCAGCTTTGGATTCTGCTATACTCATTTGGACCTAGTCCACACACTAGCCACTTTTTGGCCTTTGCATTCTTCTCCCATTTCTTCAGATCCTCAGCAGTGCAGTCAGCTCTAGTCTTTGGTACATCTACACCTTCAGTAGTCTTCTTCATGGTAGCAAGAGGACCATCAGTGACTAGGTCCCAGAGTTCATAGTCTTCTCCGATCAGGTGGTCCTTCATCTTGTTCTTCCACCAGGAGTAATACTGGCCATTGAAGAGTGGTGGCCTTGCAGTTGATTGACCCTCCCAGTTTCCAGGTGGTGCACTCATTTTTATCTTTTCCAAGGTGTTATCCTTTTCAAGGATAACCTGCTCTGATACCAATTGATATTTTATACTTCAATACCACACAAGAGGGGGGTGATTTGTGGTGTCTAATTTTTCGAGTGCTGTCTTGGTAGAAGAACCTGATTCTTCTTGGTGTTCCAACTTCTACTGGTGCGGAATAATAAATGCAGTAAAGTAAAAACACAGTGATTTTTATGTGGAAAACACCTGGCTCAAAAGGTGAAAAAACCACGACCTACTCCTCAGTAGGATTTTCACAAACTCTTCACTACAACTCTCAGCCAAACAGCATTTACAAAATAAACTCTTTTGTAAACCTAGGACTAACTCTAATACCTTTGTGCAACCTAGCCTCTAGCTAATTGCGACAAGCTTCAAGTTAACTCTAACTTGAACAGTGTGTACCTATTACAATTGCTTCTAAGAAAGCTGAAAAGATACAATATTAAATCACCTACTACAACCAACTAGACTCAATAAACAAATAGATGAAACTGGTTCTTCTAGCTGGTCAGTAGCCTTTGTGTCGCACAAGGATTCTGCTTGCAAAATATCTCTGGGAATTTTGCTTTCAATTCTTGTTTCTCTTCTGCCTTTGTGCGATGTCTCTTCAGTAGAAATACTTCAATGTTATATAGAGCTAGTAGTTGAGATGTTCTTGTTTAATTCTGATGCAACTCTTCCTTGGTGGAAGTGTTTGTATTAAACTTAACTTCCTTCCTTTGTTACTATCCTTAATTCAAACTCTAACCTCTTATCACTTTTCAACCTTTTCGCTTTAGGAGACAACCTCTTAGTTCCCAGATAATTCACATAACATGTTATCTCCTACGCATGGACTCTTCACGTGCCAATGAATCTGTTTCACTATGATAACCTGATGGACCTGGTTCAACTTGGTAGACATTTGTCAATCTTCAAAACCATGCAGTGACTTGGGTCAACAAGAAGTGTCAACTTGAGAATAATTCGGAAGGAACTCGGAGATATAGGACATCTTGGTAGTAGGTTGGATCAGCACGACAATGGAGACGGTCGGTTCTTTGGGGTACTTGTGATGTGGTGAGTTTCTACATGTATTTTTTGGTAATGCTCTTGGGTTTTGGTGACCTGCTTGGCTTGGTTGAGTTAGAGAGATTTAGTTTTGATGTATTGATTATGTGTGAATAGACTTCAAGGTGTTCTCGATGGTTCTACTATGGTTTGAGATGGATATTTCCTACCGGCATGAGGAGCATGTTGAGTATTGCGATTTTCTCCTAGATGGGATAAAAAATGGAAGGTTTCTGACTGACCGGGTAGAATTTTACTTGTGACTTCGAGTTTATTATGAGATTCTCTTGCTTTTCATATGATGGCATGATAGATGCGGTGTGTCGTGTGGGATCAAGATTTGCATGTGCAAGGTCACGGTTCAGTTTTGAAGGAAAGGTCGCGAATTCTTAGATAACATGGACGGTTTCAGATGACTAGATGAATTTTATTACTACTTGGTATTGCCTAATAAGGGTGCGCATTTCACAAGGCACATTGTGTTTTGACTTACGGATGCTTCGTTGGTACTCACCTGGTTGATCGACTACTGATGTTCACATTTTGCTATATGGCATGGAAGAATTATAGAAGTATTTCTCGTGGGGATGATTATGTTTGATAGATGTGTTAGTCACTCGAGTGGTAGAGTTGGGATCGGCCATGGTGATTCATGTGTTCTATGGATTTTAAGACTGGGAGTTCTCAAAAGCATATTGTTTTGGGGTTGGGACTGAGAAGATGTGGCCAAAGTTAGTTGGATGTTAGTACATGATACGGTTAGGTCATTTTGGAATTTTGGAGGGCCACTTATCCATTTGAGGGATGACTGTAGTTGATTTGGGTGCCCATTGGCAGGCCCAATGAGGATGTGTATTCTACACGGGGTCGAATTTGTTGACTCAGTACCGTTATTGATGAAAGGTGTGTCATTCAGTTAGAGTTGAGCTTATTCATATTCTGATATGTTCTATGAGTTACCCTTATATGCTACGAGGAGTTGTGATTCTTTTGTTATAAGCACACATGGTGCGGTTCTATTTGGGCCTTATAGCGGAATTTGAGCGAGATGGGCATTAGGATGTTGAGTGATTGATTTGCGCATTGGTAATGTTCTTTCCGTATTGTGGTATTGTGTTATTTGCTTCTCCATGGTTATCGTCATGCACTTTTGGTACTAGACGTCAAATTGCGCGTGGTTGTTGATTTGAGCCTTGTGACTTGAGGCATTTCATATGGACTAGTGTTTGGATGGGGTCACGTATTGCAACTGAATTATGATAGGATATGATCCTCTATGATAGATTCGTGGTGTTTTGGTTCTACTGTGTGTGATTGGTTCTTAGCATTGCGTTGTGGTGGTACTTGGTGAGCTCGCGGTATGGTTCTCTCATTTGAGTCATTTTTCCATTTTTGGGTGCATTCAAATTGTTGCTTATTGGAGCATGGATTGCATGGTGTTTGGCTTTAGGTTGTATTGGTGTGGCATGTCAGTAGAGTGGTTGTATTTGATGAGATGGGTTCGTTGACCTAGAATGGGTACTATCTGATTTGATTATTGTATGTTTGGAAGAATAATATTGAAAGTCGGCTTAGGATTTGGCTTTGGTTCTTGTCGGACCAGAGAGAGCTCCATGACTTGTTGATCTAATGAGTGGTTAAGAGTTTTTACATTTTTCTTTCATCAATAGCAGTGTACAAAGGTTCAGAACAAGATTTTAGTTGATATAAGGTATGTTATCGATGTCGAGTTGGTTATCGAGCAGCTATTGCAGTCTAAAGTTATTGCTATGAGTATTTGAGTTATGTGGTATATCATGTGATTGTGTCTGGGTTATGGTTATGGCTTGATGTAGCTTGTTCAGACTTATACTGTGTGTAGATGCGAGATTCGATTCTTATAGGAAATTTTGAATGTTGGAAATTTGGTTCCAAGATTTACGGGCTAAGGTTGAATTAAGGATCTTCAGCTTGGTTGTGTCGTCGGGCTTATATGAATTAGTGTGATGTGGGGTCACCCCCCGGGTATTTGTATGGTAAGGTTACACAGCGATTTGATTGCTTTGGAACGACTCTAGGCACGTCCGAGGATGAACATATGTTTAAGTGGGGGAGAATGTAACCACATGATCGGTCGTTTCGAGCATTTGCACTTCGCAAGGTAGTTTGAGGGCATGAGTAGCTCTGTATGATGTAATATGACTTGTGTGAATCATCGATTTTGGCTTTCAGGTTATTCAAAACTGATTTGGAAAAATAAATTTCATGATTGAAGCTAAAAGTTGGAAGAGTTGACAAAGTTTGACTTTTTAGTATTTGATCTCAGTTCAGAGTTTTGAAGGTTTCGCTAGGTCCGGATGGTGATTTTGGTCTCGGGCGTATGCCCGGATTTGCATTTAGATATTTCTAGAAGGTTTCAGCGCGAATTGGCGGAAGTTGGAAATTTGAAGGTTTGGAAAGTTCATAAGTTTGACCGAGAGTTGACTTTGATGAAATCGGATTTGGATTGTGGTTCCAGGAAACGGAATAGCTTAGTTATTTCATTTGGGACTTGTGTGCAAACTTTGAGTTCATTCCTGGTTGATTTGATATGTTTCGGCAAGAGTTTTGGAAGTTGAAAGTTCAAAGTTTATTTAAGCTTGATTTGAGGTGTGATTCATCATTCTGATGTTGTTATGCATGATTTGAGGCCTCGAGTAGGTCCGTGTTAGGTTATTGGACTTGTGGGAATGTTTGGACGTGGTCCCAAGGGGCTCGGGCATGTTTTGGATTGAATTCAAATCATTTTCCTTTAGTTTGGCATTGTAGGTTCCACTGAGCATCTGGTTTCCTTGTTCGCGATCGCGTAGATCTAACTGCTATCGTGTAGAGTTGTTTGACTGTTGGGGAAAAGTTTTTCATTGCGTTCGCGAGTCCTCAGATGTGTTCCCATAGGTTTCTACAGATTGTGCACCGCGTTTGCGCTTGTGTGCACGCGTTCACATAGTGATTTGTGCTGAGCTAGGAAGAGGCTGGTTTCTTATTCGTGTTCGCATTGGTTATGTTGCGATCGCATAGTTCAGATGCATATGGTCATCGTGTTCGCATAGATACTTACGCCGATCGCGTAGGGTATTTGTTGGGAGGCAGTGATGGTTGTTCTTCGCGTTAGTGAAGGTTGCTCCGCAATCGCAGATGGTAATTCTGGGTAGTGCATTTTTCTTCTTCAAGATCACGATGGTATTTCCACGATCAAGATTCATTCATTCACTATGGAGCTCAGATTGCTGCAATTTTTGAAGCGATCTTCACCACATGAATTGGGGTAAGTGTTCTCTACTTGGTTTTGATTTTGTTTCATAAATCTATCTTCGTTTTGGCATTTGGTTGAACATTTCGAAAGAGAAATTGGGGGTTTTAGCCTAAGGTTTCATAGAGTGAATTTTTGAGATTTGAATATCTATTCGGAGTCGGATTTGAATGAAACTCGTATCGAACTCGTAATTCAATGGGTAGTTAGATTTTGTGAGTTTTCTCGTGTTCCGAGGCGCGAGCTCGGCTTGACTTTTTGGCTGACTTAGTGGTTTTGATTAAAGATTCGACCTTAATCATTTGGAATTGTTTTATTAGGCATTATTTGATGTTCTTGAGTTGCTTTTGGCTAGTAGCGAGTCGTTCGGAGGTTGGTACATGCGGGATGGAATTTTTGGAGTATCGTTTGGCTTTCTCGGATTTGATTTGGCTTGTTCAAGGTAACTAACACTTCCAAACTTGGTGTTGAGGGTATGAAACCCCGAATTACATGTTATGTGATTGATTTCGAGGTGACGCGCATGCTAGGTGACGAGCGTGTGGGCGTACATTTTTATTGGGACCCACAATGGTTGTTCTTTGTTGTTGAGTTATTTTCTTAATTGCAATTATGTACTCAGTCGCATTCATCATTACATATCATATCCCAGTCTCTGTTATCGTATATTATTACATCTCGTATCATTGATTAGGGTTTCTTAGCATGAGTGTTGTGAGCTCAAAAGACTAGAGAGATTGATGACTGAGTGAGGACGAGGGCCTGTTGTGAGTGATATTTATGGGATCAGGCTGTACGCCGCAACATGCTTTATTGATTCATGCTAGAATATGGCTTATTATAGTGCTTGGGCTAGATCGGCCCCTCCGGAGTCTGCACATCCACAGTGGGCGCAGTTGCTATTGATTTTTGGGCTCGATCAGCCCTGGATTCATTTGCATTGGGCTTGATCTGCCCTGGATTTATTTATGTTTTTGCTGGATTTGCCCTGTATAGTACTGAGTGACTGAGAGTGCTGAGTATTTTGCATGATGAGTGAGAATACGAGACAATGAGATTGAGTACTCCAAGAGTGTGAATACATGAGTTCATAACTGAGGTGCATTGCATGTGACATGCGTACTTGAGATACAGGCATAGAGATGCATTTTCTCATGTTACGCGGTTTTGGTGACATTCATGATTTCACTTGCATATTGACATGTAGGTATGGATATGTACTTTCTGCATGCTATCTAAAAATGAAACATCTTAATTATTGTTGAAATATTTTTGGGGAAAATTATAGTTTTTCAAATTTATTCATATCTCTGGTGATTTGGTGAAAAGAACTTAGTATTACTAACATCTTTGAAAAACATGCCTATTTTCCCGTAACTGTGAACGAGCTGAGCATCGTACCTCTGAATTATTTCTTGTACCACTTTTATTATGTTGTTATGAACTGTTGTTGGCCATTGGTGTTGGACTCTGACTCTTGCTCCAGCTCGTCACTACTTTTAACCTAAGGTTAGGTTTGTTAGTTATTGAGTACATATGGTCGGTTGTACTCATGTTATACTTCTGCACCTTGCGTGCAGATTTTGGATGGTGATGTTGATGCGTACAACGGGAGTTGAATCTGAAGATGTACTTGTGCTCCAGTTGTGTCTATCACTTGTCCTTGGTAGCATTAGATTCGAGTTCTATTTATTTACATTTCAAAAAGATGTTGTAGTTATTCCAATTTAGTCTTGTAAAAATCTAAATCTTATAAGCTCATGATTTGTACTACAGTTGTGTCTATCACTTGTCCTTGGTAGCATTAGATTTGTGTTCTATTTATTTACATTTCAAACAGATGTTGTAGTTATTCCAATTCAGTCTTGTAAAAATCTAAATCTTAGAAGCTCATGATTTGTACTACAAGTCCTTGGGAAATTTTGTATAAAAGCAATTGTATTGTCATTTCTTCTCTTAATCAATCTTATTAAATTGGATAGTTGTTAATTGTCTTACCTAGAGGGTTGGGTTAGGTTCCATCACGACTAGTTGAATTTTGGTCATGACACCATCCGCCTCATGTGATCCATCAGTGGAGTTCCACTCCATATAATCTATTTCATTTCAGCTCAACCGGAAACCTTTAAACTCTAGGGTTTGTCTCTAAACCTCCAGTTTATCGTTAACTCCGTTGGGGGTCTCATCAATTAATACTATGTCATCTGTAAATAACATATACCATAGTACTTCCCCTTGAATATGCCGTGTCAATTCATCCATTACCGAGGCAAATAAAAATAAGGTAAGAGTTGATCCCTGGTGCAACATCATCTCGACTGTTAAGTGTTCGAGTCTCTTCTCATGGTTCTGACTTAGGTCTTGGATCCATCGTACAACCTTAATATCTAGGTGTATCTAAGATGAGATCTAAATTTTTTAATTTAATGTATATTTCTCTCTCTCTCTCTCTCTCTCTCTCTCTATATATATATATATATATATATATATATATATATATATATATCCACCCTCTGGATCGTCATGGTGCCTAACATTTCACATGTTAGGCAAGCCAATGTTAGCTAAGTTACTTAACCAGTTTTAATAATTTAGAATCAAACAATTACAATAATAAACTGAAATCATTTGAAATAGACTAATAATATACTAAATGACGAAGTCAAAACATATCCTAGAATCTGAAGTCACGAATATATATATCCACCCTCTGGATCGTCATGGTGCCTAACATTTCACATGTTAGGCAAGCCAATGTTAGCTAAGTTACTTAACCAGTTTTAATAATTTAGAATCAAACAATTACAATAATAAACTGAAATCATTTGAAATAGACTAATAATATACTAAATGACGAAGTCAAAACATATCCTAGAATCTGAAGTCACGAATATATATATCCACCCTCTGGATCGTTATGGTGCCTAACATTTCACATGTTAGGCAAGCCAATGTTAGCTAAGTTACTTAACCAGTTTTAATAATTTAGAATCAAACAATTACAATAATAAACTGAAATCATTTGAAATAGACTAATAATATACTAAATGACGAAGTCTAAACATATCCTAGAATCTGAAGTCACGAATACATGAGCATCTAGAGTGCTAAAGATAAAGTTTGAACTAAATAAAACTACATAAACAATAAATATAGGATTGAAGGGGGACTTCAGGGCTACAACGCCATGCAGTTATACCTCAAGACTCCAAAAGTAGCTATATCCAAGCAGTCCCGCTACACGCCACTGGGATTAACTCCGGTATATGCACAAGAAATGCAGAAGTGTAGTATGAGTAAAAGCTACCCCATGTACCCTATAAGTATTGAGCCTAACCTCGACGAAGTAGTGACGAGGCTATGGAAAGTCACTCACAAATAACATGTACGGAATAATAATAACAGGAAAACAGGAATAGAAATAAAGTAATAAATTCATCAAAATGGATTCGAAAGTCAACTACCAGAGAGCCCAAAATAACAAAGCCTCGATTCTCACATCTCAATATCGAGGATAACTCAACAATCACAAACAGTTACAACATATCAAATTTGTTGCGACGCGCAATCTATTCCTACCATATCATCATCTATTCATATCATAATCGCGCTTATTCCTTCATATCATTTTAATACCTTTCAGTTCTATTGTGGCGTATAACTCGCTCCCCAAACAATTTCAAATCATCAACATAAATGATTCAACAATCATATTTGCAAACTATCAACATAAAGAAGGTGAATCAAGACAGTAAAGAACCACAGAATAATCGGAGAATATCCAACATCTCAAAATTTTAAACTTTACCAATTCATCAGTACAGAACAGTTTAAATAACTCACATAAGGGAAAGAACATTATAGAGTGCATCAAATAATATAAGAACAATAAAAAGGGCTAGTAAAACATGTGACTATTAAAATATTCAATTAAGGCAAGTGAAAACAACTACCAAATAAAAAGAATCAGGTAAGGAATGAATAAATTAAAGCAAGGAACAATTAAATAACAAGAAACAATTTTAGCATAGAAGCAAGTAAAGACATGGAACAATTAAAGCATATACAAGAGATATCATGGGATAAACGAAAACACGGCGTATATACACTTTTCACCTCGCATATACGCCGCTCCTCACATAATTCACATAACAAATAATTCAACAAGTCCTATTTCCATCAAGTCAAGGTTAGACACACACTAACCTCACTTCGCGAACAAAACAATCAATCAACCCTGACCTTTCCTTTTGAACAAGCCTCCAAACCAACCAAATCTAGCAAATTATCGATCAAACAATTCAAAATAAGCTTTAGAAGCTACCCATTAATGAAAGAGGTTCAGTTTTGATCATTTTTAAAAAGTCAACAAAAGACAACCTCGAGTTCTCTTGGTCAAAATCTGAGATCCGGACCAAAACCTGATAACCCATTCACCCTGAGCCCGGTTATGTGATTTGTTTTTAATACAAAACTCAGTTTGAGGTCTAAACCTCAGTTTTACAAAATTTCCAATTTCTACCCAAATCCCTAATTTTTATCATAGAATTTCTGAATTTGATATTAAAAAAACATGAAAAGTAATGGGTAATTGAAAATAAATGGATTAAAGTTGCTTACCAATGATTTTTGTAAGAAAAATCTCTTGAAGAATCACCTATAGGGTGTATGGTTGAGAAATGGTGTAAAATGAGCTTTGTCCCATTTTCCATCTCTTACCCAGCTGCGGATATCGCAAATGCAAACTCTTGTTTGCAATTTCGAGCATCGTAAATGCAAAAAGCGGGTTGCAATTGTGAATTGTGTCCCTAGCCTACTAAGGTCACAAACAAAACAAAAACCTCGCAATTGCGATGTGGCCTCCGACCACAAATGCGAGCTAAGCTTCACATTTGTGAAGCTACCTGCCCTAGCCATAGGTCGCAAAAGCGAACTCCCGGAGTCCGCAAATGTGATCCAAAATTCATAAAGTCAAAATACCAACCCACCAGTCCCTTGTGGAAAATGCGATCTTTTAACCAAAAAAGCGAGCTCTCAAATGCGAGCCAGATCGACCTGAGACACTAGCAGTTTGCACCAGCGATTCAAACTTCAACCAAACTATTCTACAACGCATCCGAAATTCACCTGATCCTATATGGATCCAAATCAAACATGCACACAAGTGTAATAACATCATGCGAACTCGCTCGCATGATCAAATCACCAAAATAACATCTAAAACTACAAATCGAACATCAAAATGAATGAAATTTCATCTCAAGAACAACTAGAATCACAACTAAGCGTCTGAATCATATCAAACCAACTTCGAATTGCACCAAATATTATAGACAAGTTTCAAATAGCGAAACGGACCTATGCCAAGTCCCAATATAAAAAATCCGAACCTGATAACCATGATTGCTAGGATATGCGGGATGATCTTGAAGCTAAGTATGATAGTACCATTGTTACCAAAATTAGGGTCATGAGTCGACTAATGAGCAAGAATTTCCAGTGATTATCTATTTCCTGCCTAAAAATTAGGAGCATATGAATATGCAACTAATTCATAATAAGCATAATACTAGTATCTAGATGATGTGAGACAACACCAAAAGTTAACAAAAAAAATTACATCATGTCGTTGCCAAAGAAGGAACGAAAGTTCACTGACTACAACTTGTAACTCAATGAATTGTTTATGCATTAAGCCTAAGAAAGCACCTCACAATGAGTCTAAAAAGGTACTTCGTATTTTTTATATATGTGTTGCTACTTGCTAGCTATATTGTATCTATATTTCTGAAACTAGTCCTTTATGGATAGTTGAGTTAGAAGGCATAAACCACATAATGATGGATCGTGAAGCCTTTAATTGTGGACTTTCAATGTCTATCATTCGTATAATATATATGTATCATGTATCATGTATGTAGGAAATAACGCTAAGGTTTTTAAATGTATATACATGAAAATCGAGACTTTATCCTATATAATATTTTATTAGCCCCTTAGATACAAAGAATATTATTTATGTTGGTTTCATTGTATTCACATTTTATAATTTGAAAAAATCATGACACTGAT
This sequence comes from Nicotiana undulata, assembly GCA_005239495.1. NCBI lineage: Eukaryota > Viridiplantae > Streptophyta > Magnoliopsida > Solanales > Solanaceae > Nicotiana > Nicotiana undulata. Next base: position 101,728 of record ML274116.1, on the reverse strand, counting down.
ACATAGGAACAACTTCTTTTTTTATCATAAAAAAAAATCATCAATTGACTATTTCAAAATTCATAAGAAAACTGTTGTGAAAAGGAAATAGAAACTCCCCGAAATGATTAGATCAGTGAAGTTGCCTATATATTCCTATTGAGAAGATGTAGTATTGATTGATGCCAATGTTCGTAACCATGTGTGAATAAAATTAGTTATCCCTAAACCGTATGAGTTATGTACTAATAGAAAAACCAACCTAAGGTATATTTGAAACTTTGAGACGTGCGGCCTATCTTAACAATCATCACATGAAAAATTATGTTAGAGAGAAATAAAGGTGTCTATGTGAAATATTCTTTAAAATGTCACATTCTTAAAAAATGAATTTTTCAACAAGGGTGGATTAGGTTAAGACTTATCTCCTATTGAAAGTTGTGGACCTAAACCATAAAAGATTTTGGGTGATGATGAATTAGTTTATCATCAAGATTCACCTCCATCATCACATATAAATGAAAGTAATCATTCTCCAAGTGATTAATGATTCAAATGGATCAATAACAATAAAAAGTTGTTCAAATAGAAATTTGAAGTTAGAAGGTTCATTATTTTAGATATGGGTTTAGAGTCTTAGTTTTTTATTATTTAACCTGGGACTTTCCTATATTTTATACTTTCCTCGAATTGAACTCTTGTAACTAAACCGTTCTATACTCAATTAAGGAATAGAGTTCAAAAAAATTTTGTTTTCATTGTTTAATCAGCTATTTCCTATTTATTTTATGTTAGAAATCTAAAACAAAAAATGGATTTTGAAGACAAAATAGAAAAAAAAAGAACCTATTTTGCATCGCTCAAAATTGACAAGTCATACAGAATTTCATTAAGCAATTTTCTCTATTGGATTAAGGACAAAATATACATGGGGATCTATATAATAATTCAGAGAAAATAAAGAGTTAAAAGGTTAGACAAAACAAAAAGGTTTCAAAATAGAATCAATTAGTTCCAATGAGTTGCATATATATTCTCTCTTATTTCATGTGGGAGCAAGTTGAATAGTTCTGATAACGGGAACACTAAAGGATTAGTCTCATGGTGCTCTTAAATATAAAATACAAATTTTAAAAGGGAAAATTTCACATAAATACAAATCACACATATATATTGCAACTAGTAAAATTCTCCGCGCTTCGCGCGGTTATAGGAAATAAAGATAAATCATATACTTAGCATTTTACTTAGAATTAGATTTTAGGTTACTGTATTTTTTTCTGATTTTCTTTTTAAGAGAAAATAAAAGAGAAAGGATTTTTAGGAAACAAATTTCACTTACATATATTATAATAAATGAGGAGAAAGTGAGTGGTTAATACATGACTTTTTAAGTACAGTTATATGTTAGAGGCATGTAAAAAGGTAATTTTTTTTATTAGATAGTAAAACATCGGCTTTGCTAAAATTTCTCATATTCAGATAAAAGAAATTTGAAATAAAAGTAAAAAACTAATAACGAAAATGTTGACTCAAGTCACTGCATAGTTTTGAAGATTGACAAATGTCTGACCAGTTGAACCAAGTCCATCAGAGCACACATTCTTGAACTAAATAGCTGGCACATGAACCGTATATGCATAGGAGATATTTATCATTGTGAAGTATCAATGAACCAAGAGATTGTCTCCTAATGCGAAAAGGTTGCAAACTGATGAGAGAATAGAAGTTGAATTCAGCAAGGAAAGTAACAAAGGAAGGAAGTTGGTTTTAATTCGAATTCTTTCTCCCAGGAAGAGTTGAACTAGAATTGATCGACAAACTCAACTACTGACTCTATAAATACTTGAAGTATTTCTGCTGAAATTGGGACGCACAAAGGCAGAATTGAATCAAGATCTGAAAGCAAAATTTCCAGAGGTTTTGCAAACAGAATTACTGTGCGATACAAAGGCTATAGATCAGCTAGAAGAACCAGTTTCATCGTTTATGTATTGAGTCTAGTTGATTGTAGTAGGAGTTTTAATATTGTATCTTATCAGCTTTCTTAGAAGCAATTGTAATAGGTACACATTGTTCAAGTTAGAGTTAACTTGAAGCTTGTAGAAATTATCTAGAGGCTAGTTGATACAAAGGGATTAGAGTTAGTCATAGGATTACAAAAGAGTTTATTTTGTAAGTCCGTTTGGCTCAGAGTTTTTAGTGAAGAGTTTGAGCAAATCCTACTGAGGAGTAGGTCGTGCTTTTTTCACCTTTTGAGCCAGGTATTTTCCACGTAAAAATCTCTGTGTTTTTACTTTACTGCTTTTATTATTCCGCACCAGTAGAAGTTGAAACACAGAGAAGAACCAGGTTCTTCTTGTGAGACAGCACTCGAAAAATTGGGTACTACACTTTTAACCTATATTCTTGTGTGGTATTGACATCTAAAACATCAGAAAAGAAAACAAAACAAAACAAAAGAAATAAGTGGAAATTGCAATGTATTCTCTTTTCTATTCCTTCTCGTTGTGCCATTTTAGCCTTCATCTTTGTCTTTTCTTTTCTGTTCATTAGTTTCCCTCTCATATTCTTCATTCCAAGAAAAACAGAGTACTTCTTTTCAGAATACTTGCTCAATGATTTGTACCCTCTCAGCAAAATAATTTTTTTTTTGTTTTACAAATAATAGGCAATTCAAAGAACAAAATCAAAACATAACTTTCAAAAAGAAAGATAATTATCACATTACTTCAAAAGAATCAAAAGTTACAAATTAAACCAAATAATTTATTTTATTTTGTCGTACATATAATACATATTCCAATCATACGAATACAATAACTACTTACTTCATAAAAATCACAAGTAGAAATGAAGTAGAAAATAATTTCTATTTTACAAGAAACAACATATGCCGATGGCTCGGCAGAGAAGAACTTGCGCCTGCTCTGTGATTTTTAGCTCTAACACTTTTTACTCGCTAAAAGAAATAAGAAGTGTTGCCAAAATATCCAATGAATGGCGTATTTGAATGTTTAAAATTTATCCCTTTTACACAATGAGTTGTTATTGGTTAGTAGTTAACAGACTTCCAACAAAGTTTAACTCATAAGTAATTAAATTAATTTGAGTCTAAACGAAAATACAAACTTGCAACAAACAAAAGTTCATAGAAAATAATGCGAAAGAGAAAACATGAGAAAGTAAATAGAGAAGAAAAATATACAACTTGAGACCTTAATCTTAAGAAAATAGAAGAAAATAGAAATGCAAGTGTGTTTTTTCGTGCTCTTGTCGATACCCCCTCCCGCAATATCGATCAGTATTCAAGAGCCTTCTTTCTCAAGCCAAACTAAAACATGAATCGAATGTTGCAGCAAATATGAAAGCATTACTATTTCATGTAAAGAATAGAAATGGTAGTCTTGGGTAGGGGTCTCATGAAACAAAGCTATGAATTTATATTGGAAAAAATAGATGAATACCATAAGGTATTTTAATTTTTAAATTAAATATTTGGGGGTTATGAATATAAAAAACATGGGAGTTATGCATATTATTAAAAGTAGAAGTTAAGGTAGTATGAGTTATGAAAATGAGAGAAATGAAGGGGAAGATTAAAAAAATGAGAAAATTATCATAAACTTACATATTAAAATTTTGGAGGTTATGAATATAAAAGGGATTGGAGCTATTGGTACTATTAAAAGTATAGGTTATGAAGATAAAGAGTTGTGAGTTATGAAAATAAAAATTTTAATTTTATTTTAAAATAAATTGAAAGAATGATGAAAATCCCAAAAAAAAGAAGGAGAAAAAGATAAATATGTTTCTTGGCCAAAGAGAGGTGCCACCTCACTTATATATATGTGTGTGTGTGTGTGTAGATTAAGTGGCCTATATTTAACTTTTCAAAGTTGTAGCTCAAAAATAATAGGCTAAAATTTACTTCCTTCGGTCCACTTTAAGTGATTTTTTGGCCTTTTTAAATGGTCCACAATATGTGATTTTTTCATATATCAAGATGGAATTAACTTTTTCTTTCAAAGTTACCCTTGAAATAAAGAGTCTAGGAGTAGTTTGTTATTTTTTTCAATAAGAAAATTAAGGTTAATATGGTCAATTTTATTGTTAATTAATACTAAAAGGTGAATTTATTAATATGTGTGAAAAGAGCCAAAAAAAATCACTTAAAGTGGACCAGAGAGAGTAACATCCAAATAGGTTCTTGAAATTACTATTCAATTTATTTTATTTTTAAATGCTCGAACTTTAAATCTAAACTTTGAATCAGTAAATGTGCTCAAACATTAGTTCAACAAACCAAATCTATTTGGATGGTTAAAATTAAATTTTTAAGATAATCCACCATTGTTGAACATGCTTAAATAAGTTGGTTTTTGGAGTGAATGCTAATTAGACTCGTTAGAAATAGTATAAGAAGGTTGTTTACAAAAACTGAAATCATTCAATTAAGATTTGGACTGGTCAACCATTGTTGAACAAGCTTAAATAAGTGGGTTTAAATTTCGAATTTGATTTTATGAGAAATTTAGAGTGAGTGTTATTTACACTTGTTAGAAATAGTATAAGGAGGTTGTACATAAAATTTGAGATCATTTAATGGAGATTGGAGAGTTTTGAATAAGAATTGCAACTGAAAATCGTGGAAGAAATTTGTCGACATACGCTTGTATAAAGGTGTATAATAGTGTATTTGAGGTGTTTATACACCCATATACATTATTATGCAATATTATACATCAAAATACAAAAAATGACTTTGTCTTCTTCCTTGCGTCTATTTATGAAATTTTACTCAGATCTACTCCAAATCACTTCAAATTTAAGAACTCCTTTAGATGTTTTCAATCAATTGGTACAACATCCAATCCAAACAACTAACAAACTCAAAAATTCTTATCTTTAAAAGTGAATCTTTGAATAGCCTTCAATAGTGAACTTCTATTCTTTAATTTTTTTACATTGTAACCCTGTGACACAATTATAGAATAACATTTTTCGAATCTGAGTTGAAATTTGAGCTTCAAAGCTCCTTCAATGGAGTTTGGAATCTGGAAGCAATAAAAGTTCAACTTTAAATTTGGACACACATCAATGGAGATTCGAATATTTGAAATCTATAAATATTTGGGAAGATTTAACAATTTAGTAGAAGAAATGCTTTAAATCAAGTTTGAGATCTATATATATTTAGATCAATCTGAGTTAGAGAAGATAAAGAAAAGAGAAAGGAGAGAGGCGAGTGGAGAGAAACTTGAGCACGTTGGGAATCAAGAAGAAAATAAAAAAACCTTAGGAGTGTGTCTTTAACAATGGGCTAAAGACTGAAAAGATTCCTTCTAGTTATGTACAACCTGGGCCAAATTGGGTAAGCACTTTAAACCTACGCCATTTCCGATTGAATAAGTGACAAGGGACGTAATTATTCCTTAAAAGAGTTGAAGTCATGTGTTCAGTACTCAGTTACCATCATCAGTGCAAAACAAATACACATGAATCCAGCACACAAAGGATGCTGATGCTTGTTTATTTTCATAAAAAGACAACTTCTAACAACCAGTAAAGCAACTCATCCTTCGTTTGAGGCCATTATAAAGCATTTTCACTATGACAACTTCTCATTGTGACGAATTATCCAAAACTGAGGAACGCTGAGAGAAGTCAAACATATGAACACACCCAAAAGTGAGAAAATGAAAAGCCAGTTCATAATTCAATTGGAAAAAGAAAAGTATAAATGGGAATGAAATGGATATGCAAGTTATTTCCCTTATTTTGCCTGAGGGTGAGATGCAATAAAATCAACAGCTAGATTGATGGAGTTGATCTTATCAGCTTCATTGTCAGGAATCTCAAATCCAAACTCTTCTTCAAGGGCCATCACAACTTCTACGGTGTCTAAGCTATCCAAGCCAAGATCATTTTGGAAGTGAGCATTTGGCGTAACCTGCGAGAATAAATGAACATCACAAAGGCATAATTGTGCATAAATTAGTCTCAGAAGCTTTAAAACAAGAAGGAACCCTAATTAAAATCTAAGGGCTCGTTTGGTATGAGGGGACAAGGAATAATTAATTCCGGGGCTAGATTTAGGAAGAGTTTATCCCATTTTGGTTGGAAAAAAGTTGTGGTATAATTAATCCCGGGACTAGTTATCCCGGGATTGTACTGTTTTTTTATCCCCATGGAAAGATGGGATAACTAATTCCGGGATAATTAATCCTGGGATAACTTTTTTCCAACCAAACGACCCCCAAACATTCTAATGTTTGGTCCGTGCCTAGATTGAACTACAATAGCAGTCTACAAAGACACACTGTCATCAAAAAGAGAATGCCATTAGCATGTCCCACCATCCATTAAAAAAAAGTAGGCAACAGTAAAAGCTGTTAAAACACTAGGGTTAAGTATTGGTGGAATCACCAGCGCCAAAATAGGACACCAGCACCAAAAACGGAGAAACAGAGACTGCCACTCCAGCAACCTGCAGATATGGAGTACTAGTAGGTCGGATGGGAGGGGGAATGAAGGCAGAACAAAGAAGAGAACTTGCTGCTCAACACACCTTTGACACCTTTGAAACTGTAAATGTATGGGAGTTCTTTTCTTTTTTTTGATACATCAAAATTCATGTATACCACAAATAGGTGTGTCAAAAGAATGGACAAGTAATTACATTACTCGATGCAGGTCATCCATGGTATCTGACTAGTTTGACAGCTATCTATATCACTTTTTTTTTATTTGCACCAAACAAGCGAATAAGAAGGATTATAAATGCCTTCTACATTATTTTATTTCATTCATTTCATGACTGACAAACAATACATAGGGGTGATGATCTCAGGCTGCCCTCCTATCACATAGGGAATTTAGAAAATTTCCTGTCCACTAGTTTGTTGATTTAAGCTTAGTTGGTTTGAGAGTATTTACAAGTTATTGCGGTAAAGAGCTCAAGTCTGACGAGCAAAGGAATCAGATTTTAGGTGAGCTAACAAGGTATAATAATTACTGCAAGTATATTGTTTTGCAAGAGGAGATGGAAAGTTAAAACCTAAAGCACCTACACAAATGATAATATTCCAGTCAAAACTAAGCTTTACTCGATTCACAACCCACAAAAGTCGCCCTTTGACAACAACAACAACAACAACAACCCAGTATAATCCCACTAGTGGGGTCTGGGGAGGTAGTGTGTACGCAGACCTTACCCCTACCATGGGATAGAGAGGTTGTTTCCAATAGACCATCGGCATCCTTCCCTCCGAAAGTCGCCCTTTGACACGTTCCAAATACAAAAGCGATCGGATCTGCCGCTTCTCGCTTCTCGCCACGTTTGCAGAAGCGCTCGCATCAAAAGACCTAAAAGACCTAATACGCTTCAAATACCTAAAGCGCCTCACTTGTCGCCTTGCTTTGCTTCGTGCTTAAAGCGTTGAAGCTCTCGATTAAGTTGCTCGGACTCAGGTGCGGGTGTCTCTTACGGGTGACGGATCTAGAGGTCAAATCCTTCATGATCTAGAATTTAAAATTTGAGGGTACGGATCCAAGTACGGATAGGGTGCCGGTATTCAGGTAAAAATTATTCAAATATGTAAAAGATAGAGTTATAAAAATATATCTAAATTATGAGACATTATGTGAAAAACTTACAAGGTATTCTGAGAAAGGAAAAATGTTGATCAATAGGAGAATCCGAGAAGGAAACAAAAGGAAAAGGACTAACATAAAAATTTCTATATACAAAGTATTCAATTTTACCCTAACTTCTGTTTTGATATCAAAAGTCATTGTATTTGTCCCGAATTTTTCTATCGATTTTGGTCAAAGTAACCAAAAATCGGTTGACCAGATCCGGTACACGGGTGCGGCACCGAAAGTGAAGAGTTTGAACAACTTAGATTTTACTGTGTCTTACTCAGTTATTCGTGATAGGCACCAGCAACAGAAGGCTATGTTGCTCAGAATCTCAGAAAATGTGAATGGGAGCGTGTCGGATCCTCCAAAAGTAGTGCATTTTTGGAGGATCCGACATGGGTGCTGCAACTATTTTGGAGAGTCCGCGCAACATAGACAGAAGGCTTGAGGAAGCTCTTAATGTAAGCAATGAAGTAAGAAGCAATTGATTCTCCCCTCTCCTTTTCTTATTTGTGATAGAGGCACAGAGTAGAATCCATAGATAGAACACAGACAGGAAGGTTTGAAGAAGGTTTTGAAGTAAGAGGAAAATCAATTGTATCTCATTTAATTTGCTCACAACGCATTGATCTCCTACAGGCCACACACTAGACAACTCCAATACCTTTTCAGAACGTTGACAAGGTTCCAAGTTGTCAATATATGTAATTATGGATTGGTATCAGTGAAGGAGGTACAAGATATTCAAAAACATGCAAGCATCGTGGTTCTAGGGGGGCCAACACCATCAGTAATATTCCTAGAGCTACTACTAGGGGAAATTTTGAGGATCTTTAAAAAACAGTAATCAAGAAGTCCGGTTGGAAGAGACAGTTCTCATCTAAGTTGGAAAAATCACCCTACTAATTTACACCATCTAATAACCAAATAAGTCACATGTTCTTATTTTATATGCTTAAGTTAGTATCTGATAAGCTGGAATACATAATGAGAGCCTTCCTGTGAGAAAAGGAGGGGGGAATAGAAGTATCATTAGGTAGAATGGAGAAACATAACAATTCTCAGAAACAAAGGGTAGAGATCCGAGAAATATCTACTTTTACTACAGCACTCTAGCAGAAGTGTGTTGAGATTTGCTTTAAGAAAAATGGTTTATGAAGAATCTTAAACATGGAGCAACATGAAAAACATGGTTTACTGAGGAAGTTATGACGTCCCACTGGGTAGCACAAGGGAGGGTGTCATGAAGGGGAAAACACGTTCTTTAAGCACATTTACTGTACTGCGAGTAATGGTGAGCAGACTCAATCATCTTTGAGAAGATGTGTGGCGTGGAGGAACAACTTTACAGGAGATATTTCCATCCACAGGTGTATAGTTTGGTGAAAGATAGAGACTATGTTACCTAACTATTTGAGAAGGAACAGCCAAGGAATCGTATGAGATGTAAATTTAGAAGAGCTTTCCATGGTCGGGATTAGGAGTTTACTCAAACACTCAACAAGTGAAGTGTAAGGTAAACAAGAAGATAGGGTGTAACAGAAGGGAAAGAGGGTGAGATCATTCTTGGTGAAATTCTACAAGGAAAGGGAAGGGGATAAAAGAAAGGCGTGGCAGAGAATATCAAATGTAAGAGCACTTAAAAAGGTGACTCCTTTTGGAGTGCCATGAGGGACGCAATACGACTGGTAGACAGTTTTAAGGAAAGGAGAATCTTGCTGTGTGAAAAAAGAGGTGGAAAAACATAAATCATAGCTTGCTTATGGAAAACTCAGTACACAATTATGGAACCTTGTGTGTTCTATATTTGATGCTTCGTAGGTGTTCCCGAAGACAGACTGACGAAATCAAGATGCAGAAGCTACTGAAGATTAGTTTTTACCTACCTTATCAGGGTAAAAAAATTACAGGAGATCAGCAAAGAGAAACTGAAACTACACCACCATGTACTTTATCATCAGTGCGGAACAATAGAAATAGGATAATGTTCCATATCAGCAAGAGATATGAGCAGTTCAACAGGTTCATTTTTCTTTCATGCACTTTGTTGGCGTAAACAGAATATACCAGTGTTTATAGATGATTTGGATAGGTCATTAGTTGATTGAATGCCAGCCTCCACATGCACATACTTTTTAACAGCAACTTGTTGCATCATATGAATGATAATTATTGGATTTATCAACAAAAAAAAAGGAGCTCGGGGACGAGTTTAAAAGATCATACTCATTCTGAAAGAACGTCGCTGGAAAGAATGATGGAGGAAGAACGTCCAATACATGGTAAAAGCATGAGCTTAGGCCGATGATGTGACACGAAGAAAGAAGCATCTTAAATCCTCCAGGTCAATACTTGGACATATAAGTGAGAATATTTTCGACTTCCCAATTCTGGTTCCCAAACTTGAACAACTACCAACCGGACACAGAAGCACGCGCGCACACATTCTCTACTTCCTAACTTCCTCCACTATACTTGTCCTGTTTATTTCTCCAGCTTTCCAAATCAATTCTACTACAAAACTGCCGTATTCTAAAAGAAACAATCCATTAATCCTCAGTTCCTCCGCAAAAAGAATGAGTGAAAATTACACGTAGATCATTTCATTTCTAGCTCAAAAAGAAAAAAATCATCAGCGACTTATACAGCGGTAAACATAAATGGACCGGCAATCGTACAAAACATGAACCTAAAACGTATTTCACTAAAACCCAACAAAAACCCTAATTTTCTAGCTCAAAGCCATTGCGTAAAAAAGGTAAAAAAGCAAATCATGAAACGATATTTTCACCTTGGAAGGATCGACTTTCTGGAAGTTTTTGACACAGTTGATAACACGATCAGTGACTTCAGACTTGTCGAGAAAGGAGCCCCTCACTTCCTCCGAGAAATGGCGTCTGAATACCTGGGTAAATGCCGCTCCGATGAGCCTTCTAGTGTTTCCCACTGCTGCAGGCCGAGCTTCCACTCTCAGGTACTTCAGCAATGCATTCCTCGCCGCCATTGAAACTCAAATAGTTAGAGCGAGAAAGAAAGTGGAAATGTAAGTCTGCAGGACAAGCAGAGGGCACGCTGGAGGTTTCTCGATCAGTTTTTGGGTAAATACATAAAGACTAAGTTGTGTTTGGTATAAAGGAAAATGTTTATAGCGTAAAAAGGAAAATAATTTCTTAAGAGTATTTATACATAATTTAGATATAATAAATATTAAGCCATAAACTTTCGAACTAACAATCTTCCGAACCCACAAATTTTATAAACTTCTGAACCGCTAAACTTTTGAAACCGCGAAATTTTGTACTCGTAAACTTTATAATTTCTAAACCAGTAAACTTCCAAACACATAAACCTCCAAACTCATAACTTTGGAACTTGTAAAAATTTAAACCTTAAACCGAAAAATAAAAAAACTAAAACTAAAAAATATATTAAAATAAAATTGGGGAGGATAGTGAGGGTGGGGGTGGGTTGTGCAGAAAACATAAATTTAAAATTGCAAAAAAAAGGTAAAAAAGATAACTGTTTTTGGGGGGTGAGGGTGGGGTGGGGTGGGTGGTAACGGAAAAACTGAAATTTAAAACAAAAAAAAATATTTTGGAGAGAGAGTGTGGGGTGGGTTGGTGAGCGTGGGGAAGGTTGAGAAGGAGTTTTGGAAAATATTTTCCCTTCTCTTGATAAGGAAAATATTTTCCTCCAATTGGAAAAAAATATTTTCCAGATTATTTAAGCTAACCAAACATGAAAAAATTGAAAAACATTTTCCGAAAAATATTTTCCTTCCTACCAAACACATCCTAAAGAGTTTCAAGTTTTCAATATTTACATATTGACTCTCTCCATTTTTAACTCCATTTACTCTTAACTCAAGCCTATGAAATTTCTTTTTGGACAGAAAGGAAATATAGTATAAATTTATATTAGTATTGTCTAATAAGTACATGTTTATCCTAAAATTTAGATAACAATTAAATTTATATTGTGTTTTAAGGATATATGATTTCGCCAAATACCAATTGATAAATAAGAAAGTAAATGATAGAAATAAACTAGAAATAAATCAAACTAGTGTGCGAACATAACTTCAGCCTCGATTTAAGATATTCTCGAGGTAACAGCAGTATGATAACAAGATAGAACAATCTGATTAACAGTAATAAGCAAGAAAGAAAGAGTTGTATCTTTTTCTCAGTGAATAATGATGTTTACAAATGATTGAAACTTCTCTTTATATAGTATAGGAATCCTAATTATGGTATATCTATTATTACATAAGGGAATCGTATAAACAGCTAATTAACCGCTTCTGATTTAATTCGTTCCGAGATTCACGCCACGATCCTCGACCAATCGCGGATATCTTGCTCTTTCTGTTACTAAACCACCCCTGACGTTACTCGAAGTCTTTCTCCCTGGCTTCGATTGATGCCGACCTCGAGATCGAAAGAGACTTCGGTCTCGAACTTAGTGTCTCATCTCTTCGATACAACATCCTAGTCTCGATCAAATAGTGAAATCGGGTAGCCCCGTTTCTACCGTATACAGATAGTCCCTCGTTTGTTGGAATATAATGATAAGAAACGAACAGAGCCTTCGATTTTTCTCTGACCTCGATAGACAATGATTTCATCCTCGTGATGTAAGCGATGGAAGTGACTGAAACGTCACGTGGGTACAATTCCCCAAACCATTAATGAGCGTCAGTTAGCGGTCGGCCACTAGTGCTTGTTGAACCGTCACCGTAAATCCATAAATAGGGCTTATTTTCGTTGAATCAAACTTTATTTTCATCTTCATCTGCTCTTCTAAGTTTTTATCTCTCTCAAGCTTTTCTCTTTCATTACTCCTTAGGTCATCCCTGCTAGTTTTGAACCACCAAACCTTACTATATTCCCCTTTCTTCAACTTATACAATGGAGAAAACATCCAAAACGGTTCCACAAAAGGAAAAAGCTTCCTCTTCTTCTACACGGTCGGCCGGTGGTAAAACGCTAGCAGGTCCGCTCCCTTGGAAAAAGGCCGATGGGAAGCAAAAAACCATGGTAAGTTTCCCTTTCTCATACATGAGGCGTTTACAATACTTATTTTTACTTACTTAGTTTTTTCTTGTCCAAGCCTGAACAAGGATACGGTCTTGAGGCCTCCGAGTAGTGAGGAAGAGGCCATGGCCCCGGCTCTGAAGTCGGGGAAGGACAATAAGAGGAAAGGGACCTCGACCCCGAGGGGGAAAACCTATAAAGAGACCTGCTCGGAAACCCAAGGGGAATGTGATCCCTCTTACTTTGGAGTCAGTCCAAAGGCTAAGGGAATAAGAAGAAGATGAAGTTTAAGGCGGTGACTCGGCGCTGGTGACCCGAGTGAGGAAGACTGTCGAGACCACCAAGGCCACTAAATCGGTGGCGGTTTATGAGGTCCTGCCTCGTAATGAAGAAATTTCAAAGAAAGATTCGGTTAAAGTCCCCGAATCATCTGAGGTCGAGGCTGTCCCTCGCCAAACAATAAACATACTAGAGGGGGCTGGTCTCGATACCCCTAGATCTGAATAGAGCGCCCCGAGTGACTCGCTTGGGGCAGTGACAACGGGTTATTCACCATCCCTGCCCGCCTTTTTCGAAGAGGACATAAGGGATGCACGAGCCATAAGAACTCCTGAAATAGGCGGAGCCCCCGATGAGGAGGATCCTTTTCGGGATTGTTTTACCGGGGTCGATGATGCCTCCGATCTCAACGATGCATCCAACCTCTTCAAGGAGGCCCAACGTCTTCTGAACCGAGTAAGTATGAATTTTGCAGGTGTAGCTTTCTTTCATTTTTTCTTTTCTCTGTCTAACTCCTACTTTTCTCATACAGGCTTTCTCTAAGTCTCGGGCCGACTTAAGCCAATGCGAGGCCGGTCTCCAACAACTTTCAGAGGATACGAATGCTCTCAAGCTCCTCTGTAGGAAGAAGGATGAGGAGATTAGGGACCTCCGAGCTGATTTGACCAGGGCCCGTAAGGAGGAAACCGAGCTGAACGAGCATGTAACAATTCTCTTAAAAAAATATAGGCCCGATTCAAGGGCGTAAGATAATGTTTCAATGTCACAGTTGCAGCAAAAGATTGAGAAGATCGAGTTATTTCCGGAGGAGGTCAATCGAGTGAAAGCTGACTGCTACAAGTGGAAGGAAGGCATGGACCGCCTTACTGTTGAGAAGGAAAGTGCCTTGGCCCAATTGTCCTCGGTCGAAGTCCAGCTTCGAAGTGCAAGAGAAAAATGCTCGGTTCAGGCTAAGAGGGTTGAAGAGATCTAAGTTGAATTTGTAAAGGCCCAAGTTGAGGCTGAAAAAACAAAGGTTGAGGTAGATAAGTCGGTGGCCATATATCTGGTTGATGGCGAGGCTGCTCAAGCTCAACTAAGGGAGGTTGTGGATCGAGCACAATAGACCATCGAGCTTGCTAAATGCCAATCCCGGATAGAGACCCTCGAGGAGATTCATTCCCGAGGTTTTGATCTTTCTGAGGAGATAGCTCAGGCAAAGGTGCATGAAACCGATGCCAGGCTACTGGCATCTTCTGGTGACAATGATGATGATGAAGATAGCAAAAGCGGGCCCGATAATGATGGGGGACCGAGAAGGAAGGTGCCCCCGAGGAGGGAGTCACCCCCAAGCATAGTTAGGGCACTTGTATTTTTCTTTTCTTTTGTGTAGGACCCCGGTCGGTCCTCTGAAAATATCTTTGTTCATATATATAAGAATATTTCTTTCTTGAATACTCTCTCAATTTTGACTTGTGATAATTTCAATTCCTTTTGTGCCTTGTAAAATTTTCATGCCTTGTGAATAATATGTTTAAGGCTTCGGTTTTTAGGCAACTTGGCCGAAGCCAAACTAATATTGTCTGAATAGTCGAGGTGAGCTTTTGCTCGAACTTGAAGTAGTAAAACCCGTAGGTTTTAGTTGAGTGAGAATGGATTCTAGAACTCAAAAATATAATGGCCCTTAGGCTCTTGAATCGGGTCGATATGGCCTTAGAAGAATGGTTTTTTCCCCTTTTCGGCTTACAGATTTTTACATATAGGAATTTCGTTATGCCTTAGCATGAAGTGTTTACCCATTGGTTTTTTTTAGGGTTTAATATTTATCGAAACCCTTTGCTTTTTATGCCTTAGCACAAATTTGTATTTAAATAATTTGATACCTCTTAAGGTTTTTCGAGGGCTGATATTATAGAAGCCTTTTGATTATTTTGCCGAGGGTAGCCTTTTTTAACCGGTTTTTAAAAGAATTCGAAGGCCTATTTTTATTGCATAATTCGGACATTTTCTAGCCGCGTTAGTTTGGCCGTAGCCTTTGGGACTGCCTCTTGGGCTTATTTTTCTAATAATACTTTGAAATTGTTCAAAGTGTCAGTCCCCGAGTAGGGTGGCCTTCGCTTATAAAGTCGAGGGTTGCCTCTTTGAGGTCTTATGGTTTCGAAGTTTAATAGTTTGAACATGTCAGTTTTTTTATGGAAGTCCTTGAGTATGGGGTTGATCGTTTGAAGTTTAGTTGCACTCAACCCTTGAGCCAGTTTTCACAAGAAATCGTAAGTACAGAACTTGTAAAGTAGAAATTTCATTAAGGCATGAGACATATGGTAAGGAAAAGTACTTCTTTCAATAATTCATACATGCGTACATGTCTTGCCACTAGGGTTCGAGTAATCTATACGGATATGGTTCATTCGAATGTTTGGCCATTTACAAAAAACTTTACTATCGGAACCTTGTCGACATGAAGTATTTTCCTTAAAAAAATAACATCCGGGGGTGATGCCCCATATCATTCGAGGTTGATTGTAAAGAAGCATCAGATACTCTAAGTTAGCATGAACGACGGTTGCCTTGTTAAAAACCTTACCGGAAAAACCCATTTGGGATAAAAACCTGTCGAAGGAAAAAAAGAGTGCAACACGTGCTATATGATCTAATATCTTCCTGCTTGGAGAGAACTTTGATGCCTTTACTCGAACACCTGAAATTAAGTTAGTGTAAAATTCAAATGAAAAACGAGAAAGTCATACCTCAGCAATAGTATCGTTTGAGGAGTGATATGTTCCAATTATTTGGTAGTTGTTTGTCGTTCATCGTGCCGAGCTTTTAGGATCCCTTTCCGCCGATGTCGAGGACCTGGTACGGTCCTTCCCAATTAGGGCCGAGTTTTCCTTTGGTTGGGTCTCGAGTATTGAGGGTGACTTTTCTCAGAACTAAGTCCCCGATTCTAAAGTGACAAAGGTTGGTCCTTCGATTATAATATCTTTCGATGCGTTGTTTTTGTGCGGCCATTCAAACGAGGCGTCTTCTCATTTTTCATCCAGTAGTTCGAGGCTGGTATTCATAGTCTCGTGATTTGACTCTTCCGTTGTGTACCGAAACCTGGCGTTGGGTTCTCCGACTTCGACAGGGATCACGACTTCGGCGCCGTATACTAAGGAAAAGGGTGTTGCCCACGTACTAGATTTTGACGTTGTTCGATATGCCCAAAGGACTTCGGGTAGAATTTCTCTCAATTTTCCCTTGGCGTTGTTCAATCTTTTCTTTAGATTCTGAATGATGGTCTCTTTCGTCGAATCGGTCTATTGTTTCCGCTAGGGTGATACAGTGTTGATAAGATCCTATTTATTTTGTGATCTTCGAGAAACTTTGTTACTTTACTGTCGATAAATTGTTTTCCATTGTCGCATACGATCTCGATAAGTATCCCGAATAAGCATATGATGTGATCACAGATGAAGTCTATGACTTCTTTTTCTCTGACTTTTTCGAAGGCCTGTGCTTCAACCCACTTAGAGAAATAGTCAGTCATAAATAAAATGAATTTAGCTTTACATGGGGCCGATGGAAGAGGTTCGACGATGTCCATTCCCCATTTCATGAATGACCATGGAGATAAGACTGAGTGAAGTGGTTCTCCGAGCTGGTGGATCATCGGTGCATACCTTTGGCGCTTATCGCATTTTCGAATGAATTCTTTGGTGTCTTTCTCCATATTGGCCTAATAGTATCCCGCTTTGATGACTTTGTGAACTAGTGATTCGGCATCAGAATGGTTCCCACAAGTACCCTTGTGAACTTCTCATAGGACATAATCGGTGTCCCCTGGTCCCAAGCATACTACCAATGGTCCATCAAACATCCTTCTGTATAATGTTCCATCTTCAGCCAATGTGAATCGAGCAGCTTTTGTTCGTAGAGTCCTTGATTCTTTAGGGTTCGATGGGAGCTTTCTGTTTTTCAAATACTCAATATATTTGTTCCTCCAATCCTAGGTTAGGCTCGTGGAGTTTATTTATGCATGGCCTTCTTCAATCACTGGCTTTGAGAGTTGTACGACAGTCCCCTAGCTGATATCGGCTTCTTCGACTGATGATCCTAGATTCACGAGGGCATCACCCTCGTTGTTTTGCTCTCGAGGTACATGTTGTAAAGTCCATTCTTTAAAACAATGTAATGTTATCTGCAATTTATCCAAATACCTTTGCATTCGATCCTCTCGAACATCGAAGGTTCTATTGACTTGGTTTACCACTAGTAAGGAATCACATTTGGCCTCGATGACTTCCGCTCCCAAGATTTTAGCTAGTTCGAGTCATGCAATCACGACCTCGTACTCGGCCTCATTGTTAGTCAACTTAGAAGTTTTGATAGATTGCCTAATTGTATTGCCTGTGGGCGGCTTCAGAACGATGCCTAGCCCTGACCCTTTCACATTCGAAGCTTCATTTGTAAAAAGGGTCCACACCCCTGATGATGCACCCGATTTTATCAAAAGTTCTTTTTCAACTTCGGGTACGAGGGCTAGCGTGAAGTCGGCCACGAAGTCTGCTAAAATTTGAGACTTGATGATTGTTCAGGGTAGATACTCGATATCATACCCACTGAGTTCAACGACCCATTTAGCCAATCGGCCCGATAGCTTGGGCTTATGTAGAACATTACGAAGAGGGTAAGTGGTTATCACACATATTGGGTGACATTGAAAATACGATTTTAATTTCCTAGAGGCACTCATTAGAGAAAGTGCCAATTTTCTAAGTGCGGGTACCATGTTTTATCCTCGACTAAAGTTCGACTAACATAATAAACGGGAAATTGCGTACCTTGCTCTTCTCGGACTAGGACACCACTTACCGCGACTTCCAAGACCGCTAAGTATAAGTAGAGCTTTTCATATGCCTTTGGAGTATGAAGTAATGGTGGACTCGAGAGGTATCCTTTTAATTCTTCTAACGCATGTTGGCATTCCGGGGTCTAAGTGAAATTGTTCTTCTTTTTGAGCAGTGAGAAGAATCTATGACTTCGATCTGACGATCTCGAGATAAATCGGCCTAAGGCGGCTATCCGCCCTATCAGCCTTTGCATAGCTTTATCGATGTCCATGACTGTAATGTCTTTGATAGCCTTGATTTTATCGGGGTTGATCTCGATCCCCCGATTCGACTTTATAAAGTCGAGGAACTTGCTTGAACCGACCCCGAAAGCACAGTTCTCGGGGTTGAGCTTCATGTTGTATTTTCTCAGTATCTTGAATGTTTCCCACAAATGTATCAAATGGTCCTCTTCACGCAGGGACTTAACTAGCATATCATCAATATATACTTTCATTGACTTACCTATTTGTTCTTCGAACATTTTATTTACTAGGTGTTGGTAGGTAGCACCAACGTTTTTTAGCCCAAAAGGCATTACGTTATAGCAATATGTTCCATACTTAGTGATGAATGAAGTCTTTTCCTGATCTTACTAGTTCATTTGAATTTGATTGTACCCGGAGTAGGCGTCAAGAAAACTAAGGGTCTCGTGGTCGGCCATGGCATCGATCATGTGACCGATGTTAGGCAGAGGGAAATAGTCTTTCGGGCATGCCTTGTTTAATCTTTATAATCTACACATATCCTAAGTTTGTTCCCTTTTTTAGGGACTACAACTACGTTCGCTAACAATTCGAGATATTTTACTTCCCGAATGGATCGTATTTTGAGAAGTTTAGTTACCTCGTCCTTGATGACTGCATGTTTTACCTCGGACTGAGGCCTTATTTTTTGTTTCACTGGCCTGAACTTTGGGTCTAGACTCAATCGATGTGTTGTTATCTCTGGCGGGATTCCTGTCATGTCTAAGTGGGACCAAGCAAAACAATCTATGTTATCAATAAGAAATTTAATGAGTTTCTTCATGAGTTCTGGCGTTAACCCTGTACCGAGGTATACCTTTTGTTCGGGCAAGTTATCGATTAATATAACTTGTTCCAGTTCTTCGACTGTTTATTAGGTAGCGTCGGAATCTTCGAGAATAATGAAGGATCGAGGGATCCAATAATCGTCGTCTTCTTCTTCTTCTTCCATTCTTGCTTCTCCGATTCAGTCGAGGCTGGTGGCTGTGGTTGCTATTTGGCCTCCTATTTTCCTTTGACCTCCGATCTCTTTGATGTCGAAAGTGTTAATATTGGTATTACCTCATCGACCGCGAATATTTCCTTTGCAGCATGATGCTCCCCATATATTGTTTTCACCCCATCTGGTGTCTGTAATTTCATCATTTGGTGGAGAGTCGACGGGACTGCCCTCATATTGTGAATCTAGGGCCTTGCGAGTAGGGCGTTGTACCTCATATCGCCCTTGATTACATGGAACTTGGTTTCTTGAATAGTTCTAGCCACGTTCACCGATAAAATGATCTCTCCTTTAGTTGTTTCGCTGGCCATGTTGAAACCATTCAGGACCCGATCTGTGGGCACAATTTGATCTTGTAGGTCGAGCTGCTCTACGACCCTCGATCGGATGATATTTTCCGAGCTACCTAGATCCACTAAAACACGCTTACTTTGAACTTTATTCATAAAGATAGAACTTACCAGAGCGTTGCTGTGGGGTTGAGAAATTCCTTCTACTTCCTCATCGTTGAATGATACGGTGCCTTCTGGCACATAATCTCGAGTCTTTTTTTCCCTAGTAATTGATACTTTAGTGTGTTTGAACACGGTCCCTTGTGCAATATCGACCCCGCCGACGATCATATGGATCACATGTTGTGGCTCTTCCTGTTTTTTTTCCTGTTGGCGTCCCTTTATCTGAAATGGTTTTTGGCTTGATCACTTAATAACTCTCGAAGGTGACCCTCGTTGAATAGACGATCTACTTCCTCTCTTAATTGCCTACAATCTTCGGTTCTGTGGCCATGCGTGTCGTGATACTTGCACATAAAATTGGGATTTCTTTGGGAAGGTTCAATATGTATGGGCCTGGGCCATCTAGTATCTTTGATTCTTCCAATTGCCGATACAATACATGATGCGTCGATATTAAAGTTATACTCCGATAATCGAGGTGCCTTTGTGGGATCGACATGCTTCTCAAAACCACTTTTTCTCATAAGTCCCCGAGAACTCTGTCCTCGATCACTTCTTCGATTGTTTCGGGTGGAATTGCATCCGGGACCGCCGTTCCTGCGATCAGCGATGTATGGTTGATATCGGTCTTTGTTCGACCGAGGTTCCCTATCGATATCTCTCTGATTTCTAGCTGCGGAGCTGTTCGTATATACGAAACCGGAAGGAGTTCCTAATTGGTCATCTTAGACTCTGATCTTCGATTGGTACCGATTATGTACATCGGCCCAGGTCACCGCCGGATACTCGATCAAGTTTTGCTTCAATTGACGTGATGCTATCGAACTTCGTTCATTCAACCCCTGAGTGAAGGCTTGAACAACCTAATCATCTGTGACTGGTGGCAACTCCATGCGTTCCATTTGGAACCGAGACACGAACCCCCTAAGCATTTCATTATCCTTCTGTTTTACTTTGAAAAGGTCTGATTTCCTTGTCGCAACCTTTATGGCCCCGGCATGTGACTTTACGAAATAATCTGCAAGCATCGCGAATGAGTCAATGGAATTTAGCAGTAGATATGGTACCAAATCATTGCCCTCTTCGATAGATCTCTCCAAACTTCTTTAATAGAACATATTCGATCTCATCATCTTCCAAATTGTTACCTTTGATGGCGCATGTATAGGAGGTGACATGCTCGTTGGGATCGGTGGTCCCATTGTACTTCGAGATCTCTAGCATACGAAATTTCTTGGGAATAGGCTTCGGAGCCGCACTTGGAGGGAACGACTTTTGTACAAATTTCTTTGAATTCATCCCTTTCAAAATTGGAGGTGTCCCCAGTGTCTGATCAACCCGGGAGTTGTACGTTTCCACTTTCTTATCATTTGCTTCAATTTTCTTCTCTCTCTATTCGATTAGTTTGGCGAGATCCTCGAGCATCTTCATTATTGCGGGGTCAGTCCCCGATTCATTAGTATTCGACTTTTCTAGTAATGGCTCAGTCCAGCGGGCAGTTTTCGGTTCGACCTCACTCGACGTTCGATGTTGATTCTGTGGATGTGCAATAGCGGCTTGTTAAGCCTGTAGAATCTCGAATATCACTTGGAGACTGACTCATCCATCTCCTCCTCCCTATTTACCTCGACCACTAGATCGGCCTTCTCTACATACACTCCATTTGGGGTCTGCGCCCAGATTCGCATTTAGAGCGATATGCGAACTGACGTCGACTGGATTGTCAATCGACGCTCCCTCGAGATCAGCTGGTGGTACCTCGACCCGTGGAGTAACTAAGTTGTCATTTTCCCCGTGAAATCCGAGGCTATTATCACCATGTATGGGTGTTGTTTGTGAGTTTGACATATTTTATCCTAAAAACAAAAGTATTTGACAAGAACAAGCATAAAGTAGTGTGTGTTATCGGAGTTAGTATTGAATAATCACTATTATCCTTAGCCCCACGGTGGGCGCCAAACTGTTTACCCTAAAATTTGGATAACAATTAAACTTATATTGTGGGTTTAAGAATATGTGATTTCACCCAATATCAATTGATAAATAAGAAAGTAAATGATAGAAATAAACTAGAAATAAAGCAAACCAGTGTGCGAACAGAACTTTAGCCTCGATTTAAGGTATTCTCGAGGTAACAACAATATGATAACTAGATAGAACAATCTGATTAACAGTAATAAGCAAGAAAGAAAGAGTTGTATATCTTTTTCTTAGTGAATAATGATGTTTACAAATGATTGAAACTCCTCTTTATATAGTAGAGGAATCCTAATTATGGTATATCACTAATTACATAAGGGAATCGTATAAACAACTAATTAACCGCTTCTGATTTAATCCGTTCCGAGATTCACGCCACGATCCTCGACCAATCACGGATATCTCGCTCTTTCTGTTACTAAGCCACCCCCGACGTTACTCGAAGTCTTTCACCCCTGGCTTCGATTGATGCCGACCTTGAGATTGAAAGAGACTTCGATCTCGAACTCAATGTCTCATCTCTTCGATGCAACATCCTAGTCTCGATCAAATAATGAAATCGGATAGCCCCGATTTCTACCGTATACATAGTCTTTGGTGTGGATAACCAATTTTTCTTCAAACTATTTTCAAACTTGCAATAAGCTTTCTAAATTACTCTTCGTAATAATGGGTATTTTTCCCTATTTTTCATATTTTTATTAAGTTATTTTCCTGTTTCTTTTAAATATTTCATATTTAAATAATTCATAAATTATGCTCTAAATAATTTCGAAAATACATCCTAGCTCAGCATGTTATTTATAATCATTTTCTATCTATTAAAATCCAATTATTTCACAAATTAGTCAATTGGGTCTTATTTAATTTCAATTACAACAATTTTGAAATTATGGCCCAATTAGACATTTTGTATTATTTTAATTCGGAAC
Source organism: Nicotiana undulata (assembly GCA_005239495.1). Lineage (NCBI taxonomy): Eukaryota > Viridiplantae > Streptophyta > Magnoliopsida > Solanales > Solanaceae > Nicotiana > Nicotiana undulata. The sequence continues at coordinate 79,328 of ML274116.1, read as the reverse complement.
ATATGCATTTCTTACACTTAATATGGGTTAATTACTGTAATTTTGCTTATTTAAAATTAATTTCATCTTTTCATAGTTATTAGATATTTTAAATAACTAATTATCTATTTTATTGGGTATTTAACATCTAGCCCTATTTTATTTAAATCATAGCCAAATTTCATACCCAATTTAACCCCAACCCATCTGACCCTCAAATGACCCAGCCCAAAAAAAATTCCTACCCGGCCCAACCCCCAATTGATCTGAGCCGTTGATCTAATAAGATCAACGACCTAGATCCGTTCTTACCAAAAATAACTCAAACAACCCCCCTCCCTTGTCTCATTCTTTCGAGACTAATTTCTCTCTTCTCGTCTCTTCCTCTCCTCCTTCTCTCTAGAACCTTCTGGTTCGTCTTCTTCTCCGATGGCCCTCATTCTTTAGTTTGTTTGTGGCATCTCTGTGTGATTATATTCATATGTCGTTCATCTCTTGCCTCTTTCTGTCAACGTTGCTAAACCTGTTTGTTGCTACGATTGTTTGTCTTACTTATATCTTGAAGTATGGTGTTATAACTCTCTCTTGACTGATTTTAATCTCCTTACTTGATGGCTTGATTGAAAGATTTCTTTAAAAACCCAGAATGCTATTCGATTGTTTAAGATAATTGATTTGCTGTAATAGTTTACTCTATTAAATCACTCCTTAATTGGAGTTTATGAATTTGGTCTTAATTGTTTACCCTATTGCTTAGTAAAACTGATTCTTTCCTTGTTGATTCTTGATTGATTTTTACTTTTCCTTGTGTAATTATGTGTTTTACCGTTTGAATTTGAATCCCTTGACTTAAGGGAGTGATTGTCTTGGTTAACAGATCTTGATTATTTCCTTACTTAGTATGGTACTGATTTTCCTTACCTTATGTGGATGCATGTCTTTACCATTTCTGAGTTTGAATCCCACAATTCAAGGGAACCGTGTCATTGATTTCCTGACTGATTGGGATTCTGCCTTCTCTTATTACCATGTATTTGTGATTATTACCTTATTTGATCACATGTTTGCAACTATATATACTTCTACTCTTTCACTAGCACATGGACGAACACACACATACATCAATACATTCTCTCTTGTGCTCTTTCTCTCTTTCTCTATTTGCTTTATTGCTGTTCTCTGCTCTTGTCTATTATTAGTCGGCTGTAAGCCAAGGCTACTATTGTACTCACACTTTGCTCTTGCATTCTGCTGTGCTCTTTTATCACCTGGTATGTCCTAATTGATTTCCAAAGTTCCAAATCAATGTGTTTAATATTGTTTCAGCTTGTCATTTTCTTAATTGTTTTCTACCTATGCTTCTACTGTTTAACATGCGATTAACTCCTTGTTTGTCTATTAATACTTGCCATGTTTATCTCTTTACTTGTTTATGACTGCATCATACTTGCTATAGGCCTTGCCTATTCCTGTATACATCTGTTAGGCTATTTCCTTTCCTGTTCAGTATCATGTGACCCTTGATTCCCCTGAACCTTTTTATCTGTTTCTGACTTACATGTTGAGTCAATGATGCTCATATGACTGTTGTCCCCTCCTAATTTCACCTGTTATAACTGTATTTTTGTTACTGTCTATTGTCATGTCTGAACTTGGCCATTTCTTGATCCCTAAACCTCTATGATTTGTGTAACTATGCTTAAATGAGTTTCTTAAGTCTATGTATCTCCTTTTGTTATTATGTGATCAACTTGTCCCCTCACCCCATTGTCCTTGTGTGCAACTCTATACTATTGAACTTTTTGATCGGTACTTCTGTTTGTATTTTTTTTAGTTAATCTTTCAAAACAACTCTCCAATGTTTTTTTGTAAACTCTTTTCTTCAAACTACAAACTTTCCTCTCCTTCTTGCACTTCACACTACTCTTAGAAATTAAGTCCTACCCCCTTCGTGTGAGCACTGCCTTGAGTACCTCTTAGTACTCATTGAACTCTGACACACAAGGCTGGTAATTCCACACTGCACTTGTCTCAACTTTTGGCAATTTGTTTGGGTGTTGGTATTGGCCAGGGACCAATGAGGACCCTAGGGAGCTTTGCCGCACCCAGACCATATTAAGGCTGTGAAACTCGAAAGGAGTGAGGTTGGAAGATTGGGCCTGATTGAAGGCTCCCTATAGAAGTAACTTCTTATTTTCCTTTTGCTACTGTAATTCATTATTATTGGTTTGCAATAATTTGTAAACAGATATTGGGGTTTGGATAGTGAATATGGGGGGACTATGCATGCTTAGTCTAATAATGGGTAGAAAACATGCTTATAGGATCTTATTTACTTATGTGCGCAATAGATATCCTGTTTAGAACATGCATTAGAGATCATGTTTAAGTTCTTTCATTTCCAGCATGTCTACTTTACTCATTTTGCAAGCCATGATCACAATTAATAACTATAACAAGTAATAAAAACTTTTATAAGGTATTACTGCATTGTCATAATCATAGCATCTAGAAATCATGTCTTTTAGGTATTCCTATGTGCATTAGATATCCTGTTATTTAGGACTTCCTATCTGTTTGAATTGCAGTTATTGAACACCTAATCAGTATGTTAAATTAATAATCTCGTTAAAAATGTGGTTAACTGTGTGAAATGTTTCTGCAAATGTATCCCTCTTAAAATTAGGATCAAACATGTATGCTCACCCCTTTTAAGTAGGCAATGTATACGAATGCCTAGGCAAACTTTAGGCCTAATACGTATTAAAACCAACTAATTGTGTTTTGCTTGCTAGTGTTAAAACCAATCAGTCCTTTCTTGAATTTTGCACTCTGCTGCTTTTCACTCTTGCTTGTTATCTCCTTGAAGACCACTCTACTCCTCTGTTTTGTTTATCACAGCATCTTGAAATCATGCATCTATTTCCTCTTTACTGAAATTTTATTTGATTCCTGTTCTATTATTTTAATTACTGAGTTTCAAAGTTACCTCACTCTGCAAAATCATGCTATTTTGAATCCTTGCTCTGTATTTCTTTAAAGCTACTGTATTTTCTGGAACAATTTACCTACTCCCGTTATTACAGTTCTCTTTAAACTGCTGACTCCTACTCTACGTTAAGCTACTGTATCTTTTTAAGTCACTTCTCTTTTGAATCACTATATTATTTCAAAAATCATGCTTAATGATTTTCATCTATGTTTTACTAGGAACTCTAAGTCGTTGTGTACTTCTTAATTCTTACTGCTATCTCTAAACTACTGCATTTCTAAAAAAAAATCAATCACTCTTTCCAAACTATCCGCTCTAAACCTCTGTTTCATTCCTGTCTTTAAGGCTTTAGCTGTGTTTGAGACGTGCTACTTACATGTTTACTTGTGGAGGGGTCTGTGAGTCTATTATTTGTCTATTTGTGTTCCCTTACATGTAGTCCTATTTGTTATGTATGTCGCTTAGAATTTTGTTCTTTAAACCTAGGGGTTCAGCCTAGTACTTACCTCGTAGGAATAGTAGTCCTAAATACCCTCCAGGACTTGTAGGATGGGACGGATAGTAGCACGCACTAAGCTTTCATGACCAACACACACGCATTTTAAATACCTTAATGGGGCGGGAAGGGTAGAATACGGATATCATGACTGGTGCGCTAATACCACGTGTAGCCGCCTCTTTGAGGAAGTGACATACCGGGTATTGCATCGATGTGATCCGTATTACTTTAGACCTAGGATAATTTCTTTGAATATTTTGTAATGTTTTCAAAACCTTTAATAAATTATGCTTTGTGTGAAATCCCCTCTTATCTGAGCCTTACTTGTTTGTCCGTCCAAATTCACAAAACTTCTTGGCTAGGACCCATATTTGTGGATCTTGAGGGGTGCCTAACACTTTCCCCTTGGGATAACTTCAAGACCTTACCCAATCTGTGGTAATGCAAACTAGTTCATGAGTTATTTACTCTAGGTTCCCTAACGCACCATAAAAATCGTTAGGTGGCGACTCTTCCTTAAACCTTTCCTTTAAGGAGTTGTCCAAAAATGTCATAAACCCGATCTCTCCGTAAAACCCGTGCGAGGAAAAAGGGGGCGCGACATTTGGTAGAAAAATTAGCATCGCATATACGTTGTTTGTGTCATGCCCCGAGCCTGGGGACGAGACCGGCACCCGGTGCCTCACATATCCTTGCGTACCACTTGCGACTAAGATACTCTGAACATGTAATGTCATACTTTGGTCATGGGTCACATTACAAGATAATGTGTGAAGCAAAATATAAAACTGAATAGAGACTAATGCTGAATAAATGTCAACATAAAGCTGGGCCAGCAAGGCCTTCATAATTACTACAACTAGAAATCCAACAAAATATACGTACATGGCCTACAAGCCCAACTTACTGCACTAGTCGATAGGATATGATGTTTTAGACGTCAATACCACACAAGAATATAGGTTAAAAGTGTGGTATCCAATTTTTCGAGTGCTGTCTCTCAAGAAGAACCAGGTTCTTCTTTGTGTTCGAACTTCTACTTGTGCGGAATAATAAAAGCAGTAAAGTAAAAACACAGAGATTTTTACGTGGAAAACACCTGGCTCAAAAGGTGAAAAAACCACGACCTACTCCTCAGTAGGATTTTCTCAAACTCTTCACTAAAAACTCTGAGCCAAACGGACTTACAAAATAAACTCTTTTGTAATCCTAGGACTAACTCTAATCCCTTTGTATCAACTAGCCTCTAGCTAATTTCTACAAGCTTCAAGTTAACTCTAACTTGAACAATGTGTACCTATTACAATTTGCTTCTAAGAAAGCTGATAAGATACAATATTGAAACACCTACTACAATCAACTAGACTCAATACATCAACGATGAAACTGGTTCTTCTAGCTGAATTATAGCCTTTGTATCACACACTAAATCTGCTTGCAAAATAACTGGGAATTTTGCTTTCAGATCTTGATTCACTTCTGTACCCGTGCGTCCAAAATTCCAGCAGAAATACTTCGAGTATTTATAGAGTCAGTAGTTGAGTTTGTCAATCAATTCTAGTTCGACTCTTCCTGGGAGAAAGAATTCAAATTAAACTCAACTTCCTTCCTTTGTTACTTCTCCTTGATGAATTCAACTTCTACTCTCTTATCAGTTTTCAACCTTTTTGCATTAGGAGACAATCTCTTGGTTCATTGATAAGTCACAGTCACGAATATCTCCTATGCATATACAGTTCATGTGCCAGCTATTCAGTTCCAAGATGTGTGCCCTGATGGACCTGGTTCAACTAGTCAGCCTTTGTCAATCTTCAAAACTATGCAGTGACATGGGTCAACAAATTCCCCCTTTTTGATGATGACAAACTCTGTGCTTAATCCTGTATACACTTCAAACACTTTGTATGATTTTAAGCATTAATCATTGAGAAACCAGGTTCATTAAGTTATACATATCACTTAAAACTTCAGCACATATCTTCCCCCTTTTGGTATCATCGAAAATATTGCAAAATGATACACTTACCAGATTGATTAATTATTACTCATGGCCATTGAGGCAACTGTAGGTGCAAAGCATGATTAATCAACACAAGAAGCCAATAAATGTAAGCTAAACAAGAAATTGAGACAAGTCAATAACTAGAAGCAAAATTCATTGATTAGTAACGATTATCAAACACGATACAATAAAACAAAAACAAACCAACCATGAGCAAAAAACAGAAAAAGATAGAAACAAGGTTAACAAGACAGAAACACTTCCCGAACTGGGCACTTGAAAGGTTATGGGGAAGCTCTGGATAGCCTAAGGATGGGAAGGTGCAGAAGAGGTTGTGGTCTTGGATTGTAGGAGAGAAAGCATCTGCTTAAGAACTCCCTCGTTCTTATCTTTCTTTTTTGCTAATTCAGCCTTGAGAGCATCCCGCTTAGCTTCAACCTCAATCACACGAGACTTCAAACGAATGATCTCCATATCCTTGAACTCGCTTTCCTGCACCAGATTTCTTACTTTGTTGTTGACTGCCTGCTTCCTAGATGAACCAGGTTCATCTGCATGAACATTGATAATGTAATCACACGACAGCAAAGTTTCCTTCCCAAACTAATCCTTGGCAGTTGTCATTTCAGCCTTCTTCACTAGAACCCCAAAATGAGCAAGCACAGTTGTCAGAATAAATCCATATGGGATAGCATGTGCTTTTGTTCCATTCACAACTCTGTCCAAGAGTTGGATGATGAAAGCTGGCCAATTGATTTCCTTTCCCCTGTACAAGCATTCCATCAAGGCCAGATCCATATAGTTGGCAATGTGCCTTCTTTCTTGTCTGGGTAGTAGGAACTTGATGACGAACTCGAAGAATAGCTTGTGTTCTGGCTTCATTTCACTCTTGTAGACAGGCCTGGGTTCAATCTCTTTCTCATTATCACTGAAGAACCTGGTGATGTTAATTGCTGAGGCCATCCCATCTAGACAAGGCCATCTTTGCCTTGTGTAGTCCTCATATCCCTTAGCTGGTATGTCTAGAATAACACCCGGTTCTTTAGCATCAAAGGAAACTTCAATTCCTTTGACCATTGATGTGACCCTGCCGTTCTTGACAATCGCATTCCCCATGAATTCTACCAACTCAGCTCTTGCCAGCCTACCTTTCATACGAAGGACCATGTCCTTCCAGCCCTGCACCTCTAGAGTTCCCACCAAATACTGCATTCCAGTCTCATCTAGATCCTTCATCAACTTACCCTTCAAAATTGTTCTTTTTCCAAACATGGTAACTCTGTCAGTCACCTCTCATATTTCCTTCTCCTCCTCTCCACTCCAGTCTGCATCATCATCCTTTTTCTCAACAATTTTTACTTTCTTTGGCTTGGACCTGGTCTTTTTGACGGTGCTTGGAGTTGCAGCGGACACAACAACTGACTTATTTGAAGAAGCCTTAGCCTGTTTGGGTTTTGGTGTCCTAACCACAACTGGAGCCAGCTGTTCCTCTTGTTGGACCAGGTCCAACGTCTCTTCTTCAATAACAACAGCCTCAATAGGCTCTCCAACTTTTGCTTTTCCCTTTGCTGCCCTCTTCTTCTTGCTCTCTTGCAGAGACTTTTCCAATTTCTCTTCTTCATCTCTCATTGTGCTACGAGTAGCTCGTACTTTTGGAGCAAAAACACCAGCAACTTCAGAAACTTTCCTCTTCTTGGAAGGAACTAGGTGAGTTGCCTTCTTGGACTTTTGAGTCCTCCTTTTCTTGGGGTTATAGGACTCCCCCAATTTCTTCAGCCTTTCAGCCAATGTTTCCTCCCCAGATGAACCAGGTTCATCTATGCCTTTCTTCAAACTTGCAAGACCTGCTGCAGCCTCCTTAACTGTACTTCCCCTAACTCTGTGACGTTTTCTCCAACATTTTCAGGAATGGGACCATAGATAACTAGCGTGGTACCATCCCCCCAGATCCCCTCTCAACTTCGTTTCCCTCTCTCTCAGAAATTCTTTCTTTTCTACCACCCCTCTGCCTACTTGGTACTTCAACATCAATAATAGACCCAACCAACACGAATCTTTTATCAGCAGGTGTGTCTTCCTCGTTGGCTGATTTAAAAGATTCACTGGACGAATCTGTCTTAGAACCTTTATCCTCTTCAATAAGATCCTCCAAGAATTTTTCCCTAGTCCTAGAAGCAACAGTTTTCCGGGCAAGAACTTTGACTCGACGATTCTTGGGGGTAGGAGTAGGGTTTGGAATAGGTTCAGGAATGGGTGTATTTTCAGGGGTTGATGAGATTTCTGGTGATTGAGAACTGTATACAGATGGAGAGTTAGATTCAGACTCAGAATTTCCTCCATCATAATCACGATTAGGTGATGAAGTAGAAGAAGAAGCAGGTGGTGGTGAAGACATGATTATGTGATGTTAGGAAGAAAAAGACGAGTAAGCAGTTTTGGATTGTGGAATGAGTTGAACTAGGTTCGACGGTTACTTTATGTAGAAAAGAGTAATGATGACCCTTATATAAGATGTGGCTGGGGAGATTACAACTGCAGTACATTTACTCAGTTAGGAGTCTAATCGCCGAAGGACTAACATTGATTAGACATTTAATTTCCCCCTAAAACTAGGCTACGTAAGTGAAGATGGGACTTATTGAAACTGGTTCAATTTGGGTAAGTACGAATTATTTGAATTTGAACCAATTATGGAAAGAATCCTGCTCATGTATGACTGTAATTGAATTAATATATGGAGAAGAGAAAGTACCTCGTCAGTCAGATGAATCAGCATGAATGAACCAGGTTCATCCTGTTAGAAATCTTTAAATTGCCTCAATTTACAAAGATAGATAAACATTATTAGTATCTAGGGGATCATATTAATACATGGCAAAAGATTATGGCAATAAAGACATGATGCTGAGCAATTATTAATCTGATTAAGTACCAAATTAGAATTTTCTAGCCAACAAGCATAAAAAAAAATTTAAATAATTTTTTCTCATTTTTGTTTTTCCAATTAGGTGATCTTAATCATCCCTAATTCAAGCATGTTTCTCTCAAAATGCTCCCTACTCAGTGCTTTGGTGAAGATATCTGCAATTTGCTTATCAGTAGCACAAAATTCAATTGAGATCATTCCCTTTTCATAGTTGTCCCTAAGGAAGTGGTGTCTAACATATATGTGCTTAGTTCTCTTATAATGAACCGGGTTCTTTGTCATACTAATGGCATTATTGTTATCACAGAAAATAGGAATGCATCCCACATATATACCAAATTCCATGAGTTGTTGCTTAATCCACAGCAACTGAGCACAGCAAGAGGCTGCAGCCACATATTCAGCCTCAGCAGTAGACAGAGCTACTGAATTTTGTTTCTTGGTGGCCCAAGACACAAGGCAAGAGCCCAAAAAGTGATCCATGCTTGAAGTACTTTTCCTGTCAACCAGGAAACCTGCATAATCAACATCGGCATATCCTACAAGGTCGAAATAATTACCTTTAGGATACCAAAGGCACAAATCAGTGGTGCCTTTCAAATATCTCAAAATTCTCTTCACTGCAGTGAGGTGGGACTCCTTTGGATTTGCCTGAAACCTAGCACATAGTCCCACATTGAACACAATATCTGGTCTGCTAGCAGTGAGATATAGTAGAGACCTAATCATTCATCTGTATACCTTCTGATCAACGGATAAACCAGGTTCATCCACGTCCAATTTGGTAGTTGTGGCTGTTGGGGTGTCTATTTCCTTTGAATCCTCCATCTTGAACTTCTTGAGGAGTTCTTTCACATACTTTTGTTGATGAATCATTGTTCCATGTGGGTTTTGCTTGATTTGTAAGCCTAAGAAGAAGTTTAGCTCACCCATCATACTCATTTCAAATTCACTCCCCATTAGTGTAGCAAATTCCTTGCTAAGCTTTTCAGTAGTTGCCCCGAATATGATATCATCAACATATATTTGCACAATCAGAAGATCCTTCCCCTTTTCCTTTAGGAACAAAGTACTGTCAATTTTGCCTCGTTTGTACCCATGTTCCAGCAGGAATTTTGACAATCGCTCATACCATGCTCTAGGTGCTTGTTTGAGACCATAAAGAGCCTTGTCAAGTTTATATACATGATCAGGTGACTCTTTGCTTTCAAAACCTGGAGGTTGTTTGACAAATACATCTTCCTTCAAATATCCATTGAGAAAGGCACTCTTAACATCCATCTGATGGAGAGTGAATTCCATATGTGCAGCAAATTCTATAAGAAGTCTGATTGCCTCCAATCTTGCCACAGGAGAAAAGGCCTCATCATAGTCAATTCCTTCTTCTTGACTATACCCTTGAACAACTAGTCTTGCCTTATTTCTTGTAACAGTTCCATCCTCATCGAGCTTGTTCCTGAAGACCCACTTCGTGCCAATCACTGATCTGTCTAGTGGCCTGGGTACCAAGTGCCATACTTGACTTCTTTCAAATTGATTCAGCTCCTCTTGCATGGCATTTACCCAATCAGCATCTTGTAGGGCTTCACCAATGTTCTTTGGTTCGATTAAGGATAGGAAGGCATCAAACGCACACAGATTTTTCAAGGAAGCTCTTGTTTTGATTCCGGATGACAAATCTGTTATGATGTTCTCAAGAGGGTGGGAACTCTGATATCTGTGTGGTTTGAGTACTAATAGTTCACTTCTGGATAGTTCCATGTTGTTTTGTTGTTGTGGAACAGGATCAGGGCCAGGATTCACAAGTCGAGTTCACCTGTTCAATCTTCCATGGTTGCTTCAATGTGTTCACTGCTTCTCACCAGTCCAAGCTCCTCATCTTCTTGTTCCTGTCTCTTAGAAAGAGTGTTAGTTTCATCAAATATAACATGAACACTCTCCTCTACACACATAGTTATTTTATTGTACACTTTGTAGGCTTTACTATGTGATGAATATCCCAAGAATACTCCCTCATCACTTCTGAGATCAAATTTACCTAAGGAATCTTTGCCATTATTGTGCACATAGCATTTACATCCAAAAGCCCTAAGATGGGATATGTTGGGCTTTATTTCTTTGAGTAATTCATAGGGAGTCTTCTCTACCAGTGGCCTGGTCATACATCTATTGATTATATAGCAAGCAGTGTTTATTGCTTCTGCCCAGAAGTTGTGTGATAGTTTGTTACAAAGAAGCATGGTTCTTTCCATGTTTTCAAGAGTTCTATTCTTTCTTTCCACAACCCCATTTTGTTGTGGGGTTCTAGGGGCAGAAAGGTTGTGATTGATACCATGTTCATCACAGAACTCAACAAACTTAGCGTTTTCAAATTCAGTCACATGGTCAGATCTTATTGATGCTAGTTGATGTCCTAACTGATTTTGAGTTTTCTTAAAAAATGTGATAAACATATCAAATTCTTCATCCTTAGATGCCAGAAATAAGGTCTAAGTGAACCTTGAGTAATCATCAAATAACACCATCACATATTTCTTACCACCTCTGCTCAGAGTTCTCATTGGACCACACAGATCCAGATGAACCAGTTCCAACGACCTGGTGGTACTGACCATTTTCTTACTTTGAATGAGGATCTTACCTGCTTCCCCCTTGCACATGACTCACAAACTTTGTCTTCCTTGAACTTAATGTTTGGGAGTCCCACCACTAAGTCCTTAGAGACTAATTTTTTAAGCTAACTTAGACTTGCATGTCCAAGTCGTTTGTGCCAAAGGAGGGGATCATCGTCTAGAACACTTAATCAAGTGAGTTCATTTTCAGACAGTGTGGACAAGTCTATGACATAGATATTATTCATTCTCTTTCCCTGCAGAACAATATTGTCAGTAAGCAAGTTAATCACAAAACATTTTGTGGAAGTGAATGCAACCGGGTTACCTCTGTCACACAATTGTGACACACTGATCAGGCTATATTTCAAGCCATCTATCAAGTACACATGTTTGATGGAACGTGTGTCATCCTTACCTACTTTCCCAACCCCTATAATTTCATCTTTCTCTCCATTTACAAAGGAGACATTTCCTCCTTTGAGGTTTTCAAGTGAAAGAAACTGTTCCTTGTTCCCCGTCATATGCTTTGAGCAGCCATTATCCAAAAACCAAATTTGGCTACTTCCTCTCACTTGTACCTACAAAAGGAAATCAGGGGTTAGTTTTAAGAACCCAAACTAGTTTGGGTCCTTTTCTATGAGAGAACGGATGAATCAAATTTTTCTTGGCCCAATTTGGTAGCCAACTTTTCTTTTTGACAAACCTCTCATTTTTTCGACTGGCATGCTCTTTTGAAGTACACTCATATTTGTAGTGGCCAGTCTTACCACAGTGGGTGCAGATTTTATTTTCAGGAAGAGAGAGATACTTGCTTTTGGGATCCCACTTGGGCAATTGACTCCCAAAACCAAGCCCTCTCCGGTTGCTACTATGATTCTCTTGAAGCCATGTCAGGGCATCAGAGGATTTATTCCATTTACAAGTTCTATCTAATTCATGTTTGACTTGGCCAAGCTCTTCTTTAAGTGATCTTATCTGTTCATCCTTGGCATACATTTTATCTTTTAATTTTCCCAAATTTTCCTCCAACATGACATGAGAGTGATCAACAACCTTTTTACTGGATCCTAATCTCAGTTTTAAGTTTTCAGATTTTAATTCTAGAATCTCAGTCTCAAGTGGATGAACCTGGTTCAACAGGACAGTGTTTTTCTTTTCAGATTCACTGACTCTGATTTCTAGGTTCATGCACTTTGCTTTTAGCATTGCACATTCTTTAGAGAGTTGATCATTCACTTTGGATGTTTCCTCAGAATCATTTATGAAATCAAGTAGCAACTCAGAGAGTTTTTCCTTGGAAAAGAACTTTATTTTGTTTTTAAGATGGGAAATACTTACTTGTGGTTCTTCATGTGATTCCTCATCAGATTCTCCAATTGCCATGAGCGCCTGATCTTCAGTCTCCCCATCTTCTGATTCCTCATCTGAACTTTCCCCCCAAGCATCCATAGCCTTAGTTGTGATTTTCTTGGGTTGGACCAGTTCCTTCTTCCTATTCCTTCTTTCATATCTTTCCTTTTTCCATTCTACTTCCCACTGAGGACAACTTTTGATGAGATGGTCAGTCTTACCACATATGTAGCATCCCTCATTGGTTAGCCTTTCTGGAGCTTTTGCTTTGTTGTAGTTTCCTCCTCAGAGATGCCCTTCTTCCTCATGAGAAAGTTTCTGAATTCCTTGGTAATCATGGCCAACTCATCTTCCTCCAAATCTGCTCCCTCAGTGATTTTCAGTGCTATACTCCTCTCCTTCTTTGGACTATCCATCTTCATTGTCTGCCTTCTAAGTTCATAGGTAGTGAGGTTTCCAATCAGCTCATCCAATCTCAGGGTTGCCATATTCTTGGATTCCTGGATAGAAGTAATTTTGCTTTCCCAGGAAATTGGCAAGACCCTTGTCAGGATCTTCTCAACCCTGACCTCTTCAAGAATGATTCTTCCAAGAGACTTTAGTTCATTGGTCAAGGTTGTGAACCTTGTATACATCTCTTGGATAGTCTCTCCTTCTTTCATAATGAATTTTTCATACTGAGAGTATAGTAGAGTACCTCTTGACCTCTTTACCTGAGGTGTTCCTTCATGGGCTACTT
>ML274116.1:35687-63560 GCA_005239495.1 Nicotiana undulata | reverse complement strand
AAGGCTCTATATATATATATATATATATATATATATATATATATATATATTGCTCTGCCGTAGTAGGCTTGCTCATAGGCGCTCGGCCACAGTAGGCTCGGTATATAACTTACCATCTAATCAGAGGTTTTCCAATAGGGGCCTGCCCATCAATTATAGCTCGATGGTAATGAAATTACTGTAATACTATATATATAGGATCTGCTCTCTTGACTGGAAAAAGAAAATACTCAAATGAATATGAAGTCCCGATGAAGAGAATATTGTAACTTACAAAACTAGCAAAATATACGTAAATTTTGGGATATGAATTTTTTATGCTTCGTTATCAAACTCGTGTAATTACGAGATCATGCCAAAATGAAAGAAGGCTTAGCCTTAACATACATGGAGTAGGGAAAAATCCGTATAATGTTCTTAGAAAAGGTTGCACCGTACTCCTTTAGAACCGCAAAAACTTACGTTGTTAAGCTTCTAATAATTCTCGTTGGATTTTTGGTTGAAGAGAGTCTCGTTGTTAACGTTGTAGGAATTTTTGTAGGAATTATTTTTCTAACGTGAAAAAGCTCCATCTTATTGTAGTGTTGTTAGAATGAAGATACTAGACATGAAAAGTCTTGAAATGAATCATGTTTTGTGGCAGTGTAGTTAGAAATGAACATATTGGACAAGAAATGTCTTGTAATGAATTTTGTTAGGTTGCCACCTAATGAAGATTTTCTAAGAGTCATAGTCTTAGAGTGTGGCTAGGTTCCACGTTTGGGGGTTAGTCTTATCTCTTAATTTATTAATTAACTAGGTAATATTCTGTTATCCGATAATTAATCAATTACCCGCATAATTAAGAATGATCTCAAATTACTTAGAATTAATATACTTTATACATCATACTATCATGGTCATATGGTACCTTTTATGGTACTAGTCCTTAAATATCGGGTATTATAGCTCGGACCGTATTTTATTCCAAATCGACAACCTTTAATGAAACTCATTTTCTTTAATTCGTGTGCCCTTTATCCTTCATGGAACTTACTTATTGCTTGTTATAAATACCACAAATATGCTAACCTCAAGATAATCTCATCCCCGAGTCTATGTCAATTAACTGAAGACGAAACTTTTACGTACGAGAAACGCGAGATGTAACATCCTTCCCCACTTAGAAACATTCGTTCTCGAATGTTTACTCTTAAATACTTTGGAAATTTTTTGCTAGAGTCTCCTCCGTACACTAGACTAAAACCACCCTGCGCCCATCCAGAAAGCATACTATACATGCAACACTTGGCCCCACACATCTGTCTATTATAAATTCGGAACATAAAAAACAAGAGCTTACCTGAGGACTTACTGGACTGAATAGGGCTATGCTGAGGTATCCCATCTTGAGCCATATATCCAATTTGAAATAGGTAGGGGTATTTAGACTTCATTTCTTGCTCCGCTTCCCACGTCATCTCTTCCACATTCTTGCTTCTCTATAAGACCTTCATGGAGGGTACCTCCTTATTATGTAGCTTGCGGATTTGTCGGTCTAGGATGGCATCCGTAATTTCCTCGTATGACAAGTCCTCTGTAATATGTACATCATCCGTGGGCACCACTCAGGTAGGATCGCCAATGCACTTTCGTAACATAGATACGTGAAAAACCGGATGGAGACTCCAATTCCGAGGGAGATTCTAACTCATAAGCTACTTGGCCCACTCTCCGAATGATCTTATAAGGACCAATATAATGTGGGCTAAGTTTGCCTTTCTTGCCAAACCTCATCACACCCTTCATAGGTGACACCTTTAAGAATACCCAGCCATTAACCCCGAACTCTAAATCTTGTCGCCGCACGTCAGAATATGACTTCTGACGACTCCGAGCTGTCAACAGTCGCTCCCGAATAAGCTTTACTTTTTCTATGGCATGCTGAACCAGGTCTGGACCATGTAACCTAGATTCTCCAACATCAAACCACCCTATAGGAGATCTACACGTGCGCCCATACAAAGCCTCGCACGGAGCTATCTGGATACTGGACTGGTAACTGTTATTATAATACAAACTTGATAAGAGGTAGATGTTCATACCAACTCCTTTTAAAATCCAGCATACATGCTCGTAACATATCCTCGAGCGTCTTAATTGTGCGCTTGGCTTGTCCATCAGTTTGTGGATGAAAAGTTGTGCTGAGATTCACCTGAGTCCCTAGACCTTTCTGAAATGATCTCCAAAAATGTGTTGTAAACTAGGCCCCACTATCAGATATAATAGATATTGGTACTCCATGTAGTCGCACTATCTCCTTAATATATAATTTTGCATAATCTTCTCCTGTATATGTAGATCTGACCGATAGGAAATGAGCCGATTTCATGAGCCTATCGACTATCACCCATATGGAATCAAACTTATGATGAGAACAAGGTAAACACGTGATAAAGTCCATGTTTATCTCCTCCCATTTCCATGTCGGGATCTCTATAGTATGCATTAGCCCTCCGGGCTTCTGGTGCTCTATCTTCACCTGCTGGAAATAGGACACTGAGAGACATACTCAGCAATGTTCTTCTTGATATCGTTCCACCAATACACATCCTTAATGTCATGATACATCTTCGTCGACCCAGGGTGAATGCATTACCACGAATAATGTGCCTCTGACATAATCCTGTCTCGTACCCCTGCTACATCTGGAACACATAAACGACCCTTGTATCTGAGAACCCCATCTCCCTTGAGTTCTAACAACAGCTTCTTAGCTGCAGAACTTGCCCTCTCAACTCGACCAACTCTGAATCCTCGTACTGCCTCTCTTTTACTTCAGCTATGAGAGATGATTTTGGAGTATTTTGGAGTACAACTCCGCCATTGCCAGAGTCTACTAACCGAACCCCCAAACAAGCCAATTGATGAATCTCTCTAGTTAATTGTCTTTTTTCGGCCTTTACATGTGCTAAGCTACCCATAGATCGGCGACTTAAGGCATCTGCTACAACATTAGCTTTCCCTGGATGGTAGAGAATGTTAACATCGTAATCTTTCAATAACTCAATCCATCGCCTCTATCACAAATTCAACTCTTTTTTCTTGAAGATATATTGCAGGCATTTATGATCTGTGAACACATCAATATGAACCCCATATAAATAATGCCGCCATATCTTAAGTGCATGGACTACTGCAGCTAATTCGAGGTCGTGGGTCGAATAATTCTGCTCATTCTTCCTTAACTACCTTGAAGCATATGCAATTACTTTCCCATGTTGCATCAGGACACATCCTAACCCAACCCCTGAGGCATCACAATACATGGCATAACCATCTGGACCCTCTGGAAGTGCTAGAACTGGCGCTGAGGTCAACCTGCTCTTAAGCTCTTGGAAATTCTGCTCACAGGCTTGTGTCCACTGAAACGTAGTCGCTTTCTGCGTCAACTTCGTTAATGGTGCTGAAACAAAAGAAAAATCCTCTACAAATCTCCGGTAGTATCCTTCTAAGCCTAGAAAGCTACAAGTATCTATCGGAGTGGTAGGTCTAGGCTAGGATTTCATAGCCTCAATCTTCTGAGTGTCTACCTTTATACCTCCCTCAGATAAAATGTGCCCCAAGAATGCTACAGACTTCAACCAGAACTCACATTTAGAAAACTTAGCATACAATTTATTATCATGGAGGGTTTGGAGTACCGCTCATCCTCTGAACGTGAATAAACCAGAATATCATCAATAAAGACTATCATGAACAGATCTAAATATGGCCGGAATAGGCTATTCATCAAGTCCATAAATATGGCAGGTGCATTTGTCAACCCGAAGAACATGACAAGGAACTCGAAGTGTCCATATCGGGTCCTGAAGGTTGTCTTAGGAATATCTTTCTCCCGAACTCTGACCTGGTGGTACCACGGCCTCAAATCTATCTTTGAAAAGCATTTAGCTCCCTGCAATTGATCAAATAAGTCATCTATCCTTGGAAGTGGATACTTATTCTTAATAGTTACCTTGTTTAGTTACCTATAATCGATACACATCCTCAACGAGCCGTCTTTCTTCCGTACAGACAGTACCGGTGCACCCCAAGGTGAGGTATTGGGTCTGATGAAACCTTTCTCCAGTAAATCTTTTAACTGCTCCTTCAACTCCTTCAATTCGGTAGGTGCCATTCTATATGGAAGGATGGATATTGGTGACGTTCCCGGAAGCAAATCGATGCCAAAATCAATCTCTCGCTCTGGAGGAATACGTGGAAGTTCATATGGAGATACATCTGTGTACTCTTTGACTACTAGAATAGACTGAAATATAGGTATCTCAGCATCCGCATCTTTAACTCGCACAATATGATAAATTCACCCTTTTGCGATCATTTTCCTTGCCTTCAGATAGGAAATAAACCTACCTCTGGGTGTCGCTGTATTACCTACCCATTCAAGGACGGGCTCACCCGGAAAATGAAATCTAGCTATCTTTGCTCGACAATCAACTGTGGCATAGAAAGCTGCCAACCAATCCATGCCCATGATAGCATCAAATTCCAACATCTCTAGATCAACTAGGTCGGCTAAGGTCTGATGACCACAAACTGACACCATACAACCTCGGTAAACCCATTTAGTAATAATTGATTCTCCGACCAGTGTAGATACCGCAAAAGGATCACTTAGTATTTTAGGCACTATACCAAATTTCCCCGCAACAAATGGGGTAATACAGGATAAAGTAGATCTTGGGTCTATCAAGGTATAAGCATTGAGAGAGTAAATGGTCAACATGCCTGTCACAACGTCTGGTGAAGACTCCTAGTCCTGTCGATTCGCTAACGCATAGTTACGATTCTGGTTACCACCTGAACTGGAACCTCTAACTCTGCCTCTACCTCTACCAGCCGAAGACTGAGACTCGCGCCCTGAAGGGTGCACATACATAGATGATCCTATTGCTGAATTCACTGGTTGCGCCACACCCCCAGAATCTCTATTTGGGCAATCTCGCATCATATGCCCCGAACATCCACATGTATAACAAGCATCGGAACCGGCTCGACATTGGCTCAAATGTCCTCTACCGCAAATGGTACACCGCGACGGAAATGGCCATGTCTGCCCCGAACCTCGTTGTCGCCGCAAACTTGACGCTTGGGAGCTCTCACCTGGTCCTGACTGAGTGTAACGGTCATACCTGTGACCTAGTGATTGAGGTGGCGGAGGTCTAGGTGGTTGTTCGAAGTACTGGGGCCTATAACTACGCTGACACTGCTCCTAAGATCTGGCAAATCTCATCCTCTTACGCTACCCTGACTCAGTCCTCTCTGTTCCCTGCTGCTGACGCCTACACCTTTCTATATTCTGGGCAAATGCCTGAATCCGGAAGATATCCATACTATTCTATAATGCAGCGGTGGCACATGCCTCGGCCAACTCTGGGGCTAACCCTTCTATAAACTTGTGGATCCTGTCCCGCATAGTAGCAACTATGGATGGTGCATATCTGGCAAATGAGTCAAAACGGAGACTATACTCTCGAACACTCATATTGCCCTACTTGAGGGCTAGAAACTGATCGACTCGGACCTGTCGGATCTTTTGCGGTAAGTACTGGTCAAGGAAGGCATCTGAAAGATTCTCCCACATAGCGGGAGGTGCATCACATCCTCTGGACCTTTCCCATCCCTCGTACCAAAGGATGGCTATATCTCGGAGTCGAAAAGCTGCTAGCTCAACTGCCTCTTTCTCTGTGGCATGCATAACCCGAAAGATCCTGTGCAACTAATCTATGAAATCCTGTGGGTCCTCCCTCTGATCTGTCCCCGTGAACTCTGGGGGAATCAAAGCAATAAACTCTCAGACCCTTGAACTCCTAGATCCTCATAAGGTCCTGCACTAGCGGATACCCTAGCCTGTTGCTGGGTAGCTACTAACTGTGCCAACAAATGCACCGCACTCCTCAAGTCCTGATCTGATGGAAGCGGATGGGGAACTGGATGTGCGGTCTCCCTAGGAATCTCCTCAGGTGGTGGAGGAGCCGGTAATGGCTGGTAGGGGTCTCTCCCTAGGCCTCCGATTGGGCCCCATCTACTGGGGGTACCCTGCTAGTCCCCTCACCTACTGTTGTTTCTCTCCTCTAGCTAGTTGTAGTCTTCCTAGTTACCGTCATCTGTGCATGAAAACACCAACACGTAAGTTTAACTCAAATTTCCTATAACTCAGTGCTACGACATGATTTAGATTTGAAAGAAGGGTAACCAACTCCTAAATGCCATGTAGTCCCCTGCTTATATAATGTGGTACACCACACATCTATAAACAAGACCCTACAAGACACGACTTGTAGACTCCCTAGAACAGAACTACTCTAATACCACGTTGTTTGTGTCACGCCCCGAGTCTGGGGACGAGACCGACACCCGGTGCCTCACTTATCATTGCGTACCACTTGCGACTAAGAGACTCTAAACATGTAATGTCATACTTTGGCCATGGGCCACATTACAAGATAATGTGTAAAGAAAAATATAAAACTGAATAGAGACTAACGCTGGCTAAATGTCAACATAGCTGGGCCGGCTAGGCCGTCATAATTGCTACAACTGGCAAGCCAACAAAATATACATTCAAGGCCTACAAGCACAACATACTGCACTAGCTGACAGGATATGTCTACAAGTCTCTACTGATAGATGTACTGTGATCGGAACAGGGCCCCGACCTACCCATAACCTATCAACATATATACATAAAACTTCTAGACCCTGAAACTCTGAAGGACGGGGAGCTTACAGATAAAGCTGAAGTCGGGCAACACCTACTGAGGAGGTCTACCTAGGGGTGTGCATTCAAATCGGTTTATCGATAAATCGAATAGATTATTTGTTATCGGTTTATCGATTTATTGGTTTCGATTTCGAAATTTTCCTTATTGAGTTATCGATTTCGATTTCAATTTTGTCCTCTTCGGTTATCGGTTTATCGATAAACCGATAAGATATACCAATCACTCCATTTTTCTTCAAAATTCAGAAATGATGGAAAAAAAATCTAGCACAAAACCTGATATATAGATCTCGGAAATGACGATATTCATTTTCTTTCTCCTCTTATTTTCCACCTTTATATATGGGATCTTTCATTTCTTCCTCCTTGTTAAGTACATGTTAATTACCTTAGTATTGAATAATGATTTCTTAATCTTTATGTTTATTTTATGTGGTAAATACAAGTATGAGATGTTGTTTTATTAAGAATATATATAATGAATACTCTTGAAGATAAGATGAGGTACTAATTAGATTTGTATCTTTGTTTTTGTTTCTCTATTTTATTCAAATTGTTTTCATTGCCAAAACTGTGTTATTATCTGGAAATTGGCGGATCTTGGTTATCAAGGAAGTGCCAAGAAATGTAAAGAGAAATTCGAGAATGTTTACAAGTATCACAGGAGAACTAAAGATGGTCGTGCTTCTAAAGCAGATGGCAAAACCTATTGCTTCTTTGATCAGTTAGCCGCTTTTGAAAACAGTCCATCTCATAATTCTTTACCACCACCTCCATTGGCATCTACACCACTAATAATGGCAATGCCAATGCGAGAAAATTCTCTAGTAAATCCTCCAATCTCAGTGTCACAAACTACTAACAATGGCAATGCCAATGCGGCGTGTTTATAGCGATATACTTTCCGTGGAATCCCGTAAATTTTGTTATTGGTGTAATCGATGACCGAATCGATAAGTCCCAAAAATCGATAAATCGAAATTAAAAATATCAAAACTTTATTGAAATAATAACGATAAGCATATGTACAAATCGATAATCGATAAGTAATTATCGATAAGGGTCAAAATCGAATCGATAAATCGAAATTAAAAATATCAAAACTTTATTGAAATAATAACGATAAGCATATGTACAAATCGATAATCGATAAGTAATTATCGATAAGGGTCAAAATCGAATCGATAAATCGAATGCATACCCCTAGGTCTACCCGTTTGTCTGTTTGAACTTGCACGCATGAAATGCAGCGGCCCCAGAAAAATGACGTCAGTACGAAATAATGTACCGAGTATGTAAGGCAATGTCACGACCCAAATTTCCCTCCGTTGGGTATCGTAATGGCACCTAGTCTTAGGGACTAGGTAAGCCTAACAGTTAATGAATAACAACAATAATAAAAGGAAGCTAACGATCTCGATATATAAATCTTGACAGAATTTACAATATTTTCCCAAAACCCGGTAATACAAGTCATAAGCTCTACGAATCTTCTATAACTTCTAAATACAACTGTTTGAAAATAAATACAATAGTGTATGAATAGTAAATACAGAGACGGTAACTCCGAAGCCTGCGAATGCTGTAGCAGGTTACCTTGAGTCTCCTCGGCAATCATCCACACAACTACTACAATAAATACCTGGATCTGCACACAAAAATGTGCAGAAGGGTAGTATGAGCACACCTTAGCGGTGCCCAGTAAGTATCAAGACTAACCCCGATGAAATAGTGACGAGGACTAGTCATGACACCACTGGTCTAACAAATAAACTGACATGAATATAGTAATAGCCGAACACTACATCTAACTAAAACTTCACAGAATAATATACAACTATGACAATAAAATGCGGAAGGAAATTACAGTAATTAACCAACGGAACAACATGAAAATACACAGAAAGATGGACAGTAAAAAAAGCCAAACCGGAAGAAAATACATCACAATAGAGAACACCAATAACTCAACTCTGCGTCCGTTTGTTCACATCGAGCCTTAGCCATAAAAATCAATAAACTGGTGGAAACCTTTAAACCACAGTTCATATTGAAAACTTTGAAAAATATATTCATTTCAGTATAGAAAGATCTCCTTTGAAAACATACTTTCTCTGAATGTATATGTAAGTGTATTTAATAGAGTGAAATCCCAAAAATATACATAGTTTCTTTCAAAATACGAACTTTCCAACGATGTTTTTTCCAATAAATGACACTCCAAATATCATTTTATGCATGACGAATGCTTTTCAAATATACTTTCGATGTAAAAGTCATTCAAATAAAACCATTTCGAAACCATTAATTTTTCAATAAGGCTTTTCAATAAAATCCCTTGATCAAAATCTCCCCAAGATTTATCTACCGGAACTCAGTCCGTAACTCAGAAATTGCCATGCAGTACAGGAGGAATATCAAATCTTGCCAATAAATACAGTAAGAGATCAGTATGAATATCCAAATTTAGAACAACGGGATAAAATGCAAAGACAAGAGCACGACATCACCATTCGTCCTTTTACTCTCATCCTCACCAAAACAAGTGCACGGCATCACCCTTCGTGCTTTTACTCTCGTCCTCACAATAAATAAATTGAAACGACACGACATTATCCTTCGTGCTTAAATATCATAACATGGCACGACATCACCCTTCGTGATTTTACACTCTCATCCTCACAATAAATAAATAAATAAATAAATGAATACACGGCATCACCCTTCGTGCTTTACACTCTTCCTCACCCAAACAATATCAAGAACAACAATTTGGCAAGGAAAATCAACAATATGAACCACAAATCACAACATCCCGGCAATGGAGTCAACAATAGGTACAATATCATTAACAACATAAACAACAATAGAAACCATAACATCCCGGCAAGGGAGTCAGCAAGGCAAACAACACCATCAACAATAGAAATAATAAGAGAACCCACATGATCCCGGCAAGGGAAACAACTATAACCAATCACACCTAAACAGTTAACTTCACGTAATAAAACTCAGCTTAAACAAAGGTCCAGTAATAGGTAACATCAAGGAAACATCCAAAACATAATTGTTTATCAACTGACCCAAGTAGCACAAAAAGGAAAACTCATAGGAGTTACAATGTAAGACTCACGGGCATGCTTGACACCAACGAACAGATGTTCTAACTACAGCTAAACAACTATACAACTAGATAACACTAACATAGTCAACTTGGCAGTTTTAGGAAGCAAATATAGCATGGAGATAAGAACGGTAAAAGATTCAGTTAAGTCAATTAAGATCAATTAGCCAACGAAGGAATTCAAAAGCAAGTAATTCGAATCTAAGCAGAAAAGGATGAAACTAACAACCAAGGATTCAAATGTATCAATTACAACACATAAACAGGTAACATAAGAACCTACGAATCCTAAAAGGACAGTCTTTTAGCAAATAAGTCCGAGTACCCACTCGTCACCTCGCATACACGGACTACATACAACAAAGAAGACTCAATCCTAAGGGGTAGTTCGCTCACACAAGGTTAGGCAATATACTTACCTCAAAGACGACAACTTGGTACTCAAAATTGGACTTCTCGGGCGAAAAGACCTCCTGACGATTCAAAATCAACTAAAACAACTTCAAAATACACATAAAACATATAAGGAACTATTCCGAACAATAAAGTTTTAATCTTTACAAAATTATAAAAATCGACCCAAAAGTCGACCCCCGGACCCGCACCCCGAAATCCGACAAATTTTACAAAATCTGATTATCCATTCCGATACGAGTTCACCCATACTAAATTTATCCAATTCCGAAATCATTTGGTCATTCGAATCATGAATTTTCATTTTAGAAGGTTTCTTTCAAAACCCACAACTTCCTCAACCCAAAACACAAATTAACTGATAAAAACAAGAACTAATTCATGAAATATAATTAATTCTAGTGGAAGAACACTTACCCATTCGATTTGCGTGAGAAACCCTTCAAAAATCTCCAAGAATCGAGTTCTAGAAGTCAAAATATGTCAAAAATGGTGAAACCCCTGGTTTTGAAACATATATTCTGCCCAGGTATTTTATTCAATGCGATCGCGGGACAATAATTGCGACCGCGTAGAAGAAAAAATGACCACTGTAAAAATAACACTATGCGACCGCGTAACATATATTGCAATCGCATAAGAGGGAAAAAGGGGGGAATTTGCGAATGCGGCGCACGAATGGCGATCACATAGAGGAACAAGATCTGGCTCACTACTGTGCGATCGAGAAGGTCAGAAGGCGAACGCGAAGTGTATCATTGTTAGAGCTATGCGATCGCGGACCAAGTAGTGTGATCGCGATGAAGGAAAATGGGCGGATTAAGGTAACACTATGCGATCGCGACTACTCCTATGCGATCGCATAGAAGGAAACCAGAAGACATATTTTTAGCAGTGCAAAAATGAGGCAAATGGACCCGAAACCTATCCGAAACACCCCCGAGGCCCCCGAGACCCCGTCTAACCACCCACACAAGTCATAAAACCTAACACAGACTCGCTCGAGGTTTCAAATCATATAAAATAACACCAAAACGACGAATCAACCAAAAATTCAAACTTATGAATTTCCAATACTTCAAATATCAAGGCTCGCTTTGAAACCTACCAATTCAACCAGGAATGACGTGAAATTTTGCAGACAAGTCACAATTAACACTACAGACCTACAACCACTCCCGGAATTCCATTCCGAGCATGATATCAAAATTTCACCTATCCGCCGGAATCGCCGAAATTCTAACTTTCGCCAAATTACCTCAAATCACTCTACGGACCTCCAAATCCAACTCCGGACGCACGCCTAAGCCCAAAATCATCATACGAAGCTGTTGACATTAGCCAAAACTCATCCCGAGTCCGTTTTCAAAAAAGTCTAACCTCCGGTCAACTCCTATCACTTAAGCTTCCAAAACTGAAATTTTTCTTCCAATTTGACTCTGAATTATCCGGTAACTGAATCTAACCATGCACGCAAATCGATATACACAATGTGAAGCTACTTATGACTTTACACCACCGAATGGAGCTTAAATTTCCAAAATGACCGGTCGGGTCGTCACATTCTCTCCCTTTTAAACAAACTTTCGTCCTCGAACTTGCCAAGATTCACCTTGAACTCATCCACTCACTGATTATACACTTATAACACATACCTGCGGGGTGATCCCACGTTACCCAAACCCACATAAGCCTGACGAAACAATCACAATTGCAATATAGCCTTCACATCACCACCGATCAACCTCATACCTCAATTTCTCACCTTCTACTCATTTCTCATAAGACCCGATTCTAAATCCATATCTGGCATTAGCCTCAACCAGCTGCATCAATCTCATGAATACACCCATAAGGCACGACCACACAACTTAGCACATCACACATAGGCTCAAATAACACTTTTGGTCACAATAACTGCTCGAAATCATCTCGACATTGGCAATTAGCCCCACATATGAAAGAACTATGTTCCCAAAACCCCATAATACTGATAATGATTCAATGAACATGAAAACTTCATTATTAAACACCCGAATCACCGGGCCACAACTAACACCACCAGACACACATCTCGCAAACTAAACTGAAGAAACACATAACGAAATGACTGAATATGAAAATAGAAACATATAAAGGAACTATTAAAAAAGCCCATAGGCACAACTCTCTATCAATACCAAAAGCAATATAACAAGGAAGAAGCAAAGCATATGAACCAATCACAAGGATTCCATCCCGATAAAATTTTCGCCGCGGTACTAAGGCCGCCCCAAACATATCGAATCACAAATATCACGAGGACCTTGCCCTCAACTTTGAATTACATACCAAAAATATATCACACCAATTGAAATGCTTCCACTAATTCATCTCAGCTGCTAAGATCATAACGCTAATTGAACTCACATCTCGATGGAGTATCAAATCATAACTCGTAAACAAAATGCCTAGGGGAAATCACATAAAGCTTACCACGTAGAACAACAAGGACTCAGTTCCAAATTTCACCACTATCAAGGATGAATAAAACTACAACAGACACGGGCTACTACTCATAGAATCTCCCAACAAGAGCAAACATAAAAATAGAGTGCAAAACATGAAACTCACTCATAAATGAAGCAACAAATAAGGGAAACTCGTCCCGACCAATAGAACTATAGTGAAATACAATTGGTGCCCCTCTGTAACACATCAAAACATACATGTGTGATGATACCTGGCACAACGGCCTCCAGCCTACTATATGAAACACATCAACGAGTTGGGCCTCCCCATTTTGGGCGCCCTCTACGCACCTGAATACCCTGCTATAACACACTACCTGAATCCTGGAGCAAATCTTTCACCCTGGGGCTAACATCTCCACACTCAAAACAACCTCTCTGCCGACGTGGTTGTGGAGAACATACAATACGAATCCTCTGTGACCCATGAGTACCTGAAACCCCCATACAAAGCTGGTAATGCAAACTGAACTTGTTGACCCACAAAACCTCTACCATGTCGTACCTTGACTCCCATAATAAGGAACAATAGATTTCTCCGGTCTACGAGGCCTCTTTGCCTCCCGGAACTCCCTCCCTGATCTCGTCTGTCCTCTCACTCGTGGTCCTACATGCTCTCTAACTGGCAAGTGATCCCTACTACCTGTTGAAACGAGGCATCCCACTCTAACTCTCGAGTCCCGCTGAACCGAATATCGTGTCTGAATCTCTCAATGACTCTACGGGATCATCTCCTAACTGAAGTAACCAAGCGAGGTGTATATCTGGCCAACTTACTAAATCTAACGGCATACTCCAATAGCGACATAGCGCCCTGACGCAACTGCTCAAACTCTGCGCGCCGTACACCCCGAAGGAACAAAGGTGTAGCCTCCCTCAAAACATCTCCGAAAACTGAATCCATGCTAGTGGAGCTAACTCGGCCAGGTGACCCCAACTCATATGCCGTCGCCACTGATCAACCCACTACTCTAGACATGAGACGTGACAAAAGCAATCCCGCTCGTCTCCACAATACCCGAAGTATGAAGAATATAATGACACTCTTCTAGGAAACCCTAGGCACCATCTGAAGCCCATCCACTGAAAGATGGGTCGGTGGTACTTCCTGTACCTCTCAAGTCCAAGGTATTCTTCCTCTAATGCTACTGCCCTAACCACGGGTTGTATTGAAACCACATGTCGTGCTGCCATGATAACTGGAACCTGACCAATATGATCTCGCTACTCTGGAGTGTAGACGGTGGGAGTCTGAACTCCTCCCCTGATCTGTGAAGCAACTGGTGAACTAGAGTCAACCTTGCCTGAGTCAATGTACCAATTATACTCAAAACTATGCCCAGGCCTCCTAAAGTTCGGGGTAGCAACAGGCACCTCCAGTACCTGTCTCCCCAACTAGTACTGCTGGCGACTCCTCCATGACTGCTCTGACAGGCATCTTAACTACGACACGTGCTCCTCGTCGGCCTCTGTATCTGACCCTTGCGACACTTACTTCGGGTAACATCATCAGGTACCGCAGTTCGTGTCCTCACCATCGGTGAGATAATGGAACGATAAATTCAAACTTCAAGATCAATGAACTCGCATGAAAGGAATGAAGGAAGTGAAATTATCCTAATAGTTCTGTAGCCTCTCGAAGATAAGTATAGACGTCTCCTTACCGATCCGCAAGACTCTTGATGTTTTATATGTCAATACCACACAAGAGGGGGGAGGGTGATTTGTGTGGTGTCGAGTTTTCGAGTGCAGTCTCTATAGAAGAACCTGGTTCTTCTAGGTGTTCCAACTCGTATTGTTGCGGAATAATAAATTCAGAAAAGTAAAGAAAATAGAGATTTTTACGTGGAAAACACCCGGCTCAAAAGGTGAAAAAACCACGACCTACTACTCAGTAGGATTTTCCCAAACTCTTCACTACAACTCTGAGCCAAACAACATTTACAAAATAAACTCTTTTGTAAACCTAAGGACTAACTCTAATCCCTTTGTAGCAAACTAGCCTCTAGCTAATTGCGACAAACTTCAACTTAACTCTAACTTGATCAATGTGTACCTATTACAATTGCTTCTAATAAAGCTAAAAGATACGATATTTAATCACCTACTACAAACCAACTAGACTCAAAAGATAACAGATGGAACTGGTTCTTCTAGCTGGTTCAAGTAGCTTTTTTGTCGCACAAGGAATCTTGCAAAATTGCTTTGGTAATTTTGCTTTCAGTTTTTGTTTCACTTCTGCCTTTGTGCAATTTTATCTTCAGTAGGAATGCTTCAACATTTTATAGCGCCAGTAGTTGAGATGTTGTTGTTTAGTTCTAGTGCAACTCTTCCTTGGTGGAAGAGTTTGTGTTCATCTCAACTTCCTCGATTGTTTCTGTCCTTGCTGAATTCAAAATCTTTCTTCTTATCACTTTGCAACCTTTTCGCTTTAGGAGACACCCTCGTAGTTCATAGATAATTCACAGATCATGTTTACCTCCTGTGCATATACGCTTCTTGTGCCAATGGGTCTGTTTGATAATGTTTGCCCTGATGGTCCTGGTTCAACTGGGTAGGCATTTGTCAATCTTCAAAACCATGCAGTGAGTTGGTTCAACAAATTCTCCCTTTTTGATGATGACAAACTCTATGCTCAACCCTATACATACTTCAGTCCAACATAGACACTTTGTAAAGTTTTTAAGCATTTATCATAGAGAGACCAGGTTCATTAGGTTATAAAATGTCACAAAAGATCTTTGAAGCACATATATTCCCCCTTTTGGCATCATCAAAAAGTTGCAAAATGATAAACTTACCAGAGTTATTAATAATTACTCATGGCCATTGAGGCAACTGCAGGTGCAAAGCATGATTAATCATCAAAAGAAACCAATCAAATGTAAGCTATTTAAGAAACAGGGACAAAATAAATAACCAAAAAGAAAATTCATTGATTAGATCATAGATCAAGCACCATACACAAAATGAATTAAAGACATTCGCAACCATGAGCAAAAAACATAACAAGATAAAATCCCAAACTAGGCATTGAAGGGGTTTTGGTGGCACTGGACTCCTAAGGCTGGGAAGGGGCAGATGAGGTTGTGGTCTTGGCTTGAAGAAGAGAGAGCATTTGTTGAAGAACACCCTCATTCTTCTCCTTCTCTTTGGCTAATTCAGTTCTGAGAGCATCCCGCTCAGCTTCAACCTCAATAAGGCGAGATTTCAATCGAAGGATCTCTGCATCCTTTATCTCACCTTCCTGCACAAGTGACCTGACCTTGCTATTAACATGCATTTTCCTAGATGAACCAGGTTCATCCTCAGGAACATTTACAATGTAGTCACAGGTCAGCAGTGTATTCTTCCCGAAATAGTCCTTAGCATTAGCCATCTCAACTTTCTTCACAGGAAACTTGAAGTGGGAAAGCACAGCAGTCAGAATAAATCCATAAGGTATAGCGTGTGCCTTGGTTCCATTCACAACTCTGTCTAAGAGTTGGATGATGAAAGCATGCCAATTGATCTTCTTATCCCTGTACAAGCATTCCATAAGCGTGAGGTCCATATAGCTGGCAATGTGCCTTCGTTCTTGTCTTGGCAGCAGAAACTTGATCACAAACTCAAAGAATAGTTTGTGCTGAGATTGCATCTCACTCTTGAAAACTGCCCTGGGCTCAGGTTCTTGATCATTTTCACAGAAACACCTGGTGATATTGAGAGCTGAGGACATGCCATCCAGATTAGGCTATCTTTGCCTTGTATAGTCATCATAACCCTCAGCAGGGATATTCAGTATCTCCCCCTACTGCTTTGCATCAAAGGAGATTTCAACTGCATGAACCCTGGTAGTTATCCTGCCATCCTTGACAACTGCGTTGGCCATAAATTCAACCAAATCATTTCTAGCCAGCCTTTCTTCCAGGTGAAGAATCATGTCCTTCCACCCTTGCATGTCTAGGTATCCATCAGGAAAATCATTCCTGATTCCTCAAGGTCTCTAAC
This sequence comes from Nicotiana undulata, assembly GCA_005239495.1. NCBI lineage: Eukaryota > Viridiplantae > Streptophyta > Magnoliopsida > Solanales > Solanaceae > Nicotiana > Nicotiana undulata. The sequence goes on along the minus strand of ML274116.1, from coordinate 46,756 downwards.
CAGCTTTCCCTTCAAGATAGTACGCTTGCCAAACATGGTGAGCTTGTCAGTCTCTTCACCAGACTCTTCCTCTTCTCCTCCACTCCATTCCTCATCATCAGTAATCTTAACTTTCATTAACTCAGATCTGGTCCTCTTAGCAATGGTTGAGGGTATGGCACACATATAAGCTGACTTCTTGGAAGAAGCCTTAGCTTTCTTGGGTTTAGGTGTCTCAACCATAACTGGAGCAGGCTGCTCCTCATGATGGACCAGGTCCATCGCATCATCATCAATAGTAATTGCCTCAATAGGCTCTCCCACTTTTTCCTTTCCCTTGGCAGCCTTCTTCTTTTTGCTCTCTCTCAGAGCTCTTTCCAATTCTTCCTCTCCTTGCCGGACAACACTTCTTATAGCTCGAATATTTGGGGTAGGAGCATTAGCAGATAATGAAGCTTTCCTCTTCTTTGGTGGAACTGGGGTAGTAGCCTTCTTGGACTTAGGAGTTCTTTTCTTTTTGGGATTATGGGACTCCCCAAACTTCCTCAGCATCTCAGCCAGCGTCTCCTCAATAGATGAACCAGGTTCATCTACTGATTGTTGTAGGCTCTCCAGTCCTGTTGTTGCTTCTCCAGAAAGGCTTCCCCCTAAAGCTGTGACTCCTTCTTCATCAATCACAAGAGCGGGGCCACAAATAACCAGAGTGGCACCGTCCTTCCCAGATACCCTTACTAAGCTCCCTTCTCCCTCTCTCTAAAGGTTTATATTTTTACCAAGTTTTCTCCGCTTATTTGGCAGCTCTACATCCACAATCGACCCAACCAAAACAAATCTGTTCTCAGTCATACCAGTTGCAGACCCAATCTCAAGATTTCCCTATTAAGTGTCAGATGAACCTGGTGCTTCATCCTCATTAGCGGATTTGAAGGATTCACTGGAGGATTCAGAATCTTGGACCTCGCTAGCTTGAAGTATTTCTTCCAAGAATTTGGCACGAGAACTAGAAGCAACTAATTTCCTGGCCAAAACTTTCACTCTACGTGCCCTAGGGGTTGGATAGGGTTAGGTGTAGGTTCAGGAGTAGGTTCAAGAACTGAAGGGTTTTGGGGGGGTTGAAGATCTGGCTGGAGAATGTGAACTGTATACTGATGGAGAATTAGAACTAGAATCACCGTCCTCATAATCATGGGTGGAGAAGGAAGATGAAACAACTGGTTGTAAAGACATTTTTATGAAGAATTTGGAAGAGAAGAAAGTTAATCAGTTTTGGGTTTGAGAGGAATGAATAACTCAGTTCGACGGTTATACTTTTGAAGAGGGGAGGTAATTATGGGCTTTTAAAGGTGTGGTCATTAATTGTACAACGGACAAATGTATTAGTCAAGTGGGAGTCTAATCGCTGTAGGAGTGTCATTGATTAGACGGTTAGGAATCCCTAAATTTAGTCTAATTAAGATACGATGGGACTTCTTGAAACTGGTTCATTTTAGGATAAGTACTGAGAATTGGAAATGAACCAAACATAGATAGAGTCATGCTCATGTGTGACTATAATTAATTCAAGAAGTGTATGAAGATGAGCACGTACCTTGTCAGTCAAATGAACCAGCAACGATGAACCAGGTTCATCGTGTTATAGTCGTTTATATGCCTCAATTTACAAAGATAGAAAAACATCATTAGCAACCAGGGAATCATATTAATACATGGCAAAAGAGTATGGAAATAAAGTCATGATACCAAGCAATGATTAGTCTGGTTAATTATCTATTTTAGTGTTTCTAGCCAATTTGTTTTTTTTTTTCAATTTTTTATTTTTGTTTTTCAATTAGGTGATCTTAATCATCCCTAATTCAAGCCGGTTTCTCTCAAAATTCTCCCTACTCAGTGCTTTAGTAAAGTTGTCTGCAATTTGCTTGTTAGTAGCACAAAATTCCATTGAGATCATTCCTTTTTCATAGTTATCCCTTAGAAAATGGTGTCTAACATCTATGTGATTAGTTCTTTTATGATGAACCGGGTTCTTTGTCATACTAATTGCACTAGTGTTGTCACAGAAAATAGGAATGCATCCAACCTCTATACCAAAGTCCATGAGTTGTTGCTTGATCCATAGAAACTGAGCACAGCATGAGGATGCAGCCACATATTCAGCCTCACCAGTAGACAAGGCTACTAAATTTTTGTTTCTTGGTGGCCCAAGACACAAGGCAAGAGCCCAAAAAGTGAGCCATGCCTGAAGTACTTTTCTTGTCAACCAGGAAGCCTGCATAATCTGCATCAGCATATCCTACAAGGTCGAAATAACTACCTTTAGGATACCAAAGGCATAAATCAGTAATGCCTTTCAGATATCTCATAATTCTCTTCACTGCAGTTAGATGGGACTCCTTTGGATTTGCTTGAAACCTAGCACACAGTCCTACACTGAACACAATATCAGGTTTGCTGGCAGTGAGATATAATAAAGACCCAATCATCCCTTTGTATAGCTTCTGATCAACGGATGAACCAGGTTCATCCATATCTAATTTTGTGGCTGTGGCTTTGGGGGTGTCAATTTCCTTTGAGTCTTCCATTTTAAATCTTTTGAGTAATTCCTTCACATATTTTTGTTGATGGATCATTGTTCCATTTGAGTTTTTCATGATTTGCAAGTCTAAGAAGAAGTTTAGCTCACCCATCATACTCATCTCAAACTCACTCCCAATAAGTTTAGCAAATTCCTTACTCAATTTTTCAGTGGTCGCACCAAATATGATATCATCCACATATATTTGCACAACCAGGAGATCCTTACCCTTTTCCTTTAAGAACAAGGTACTGTCAATTTTACCTCGTTTGTATCCATGTTCTAGAAGGAATTTTGATAGTCGTTCATACCATGCTCTTTGTGCTTGTTTGAGTCCATACAAAGCCTTGTCAAGTTTGTATACATGGTCAGGTGTCTCCTTGCTTTCAAAACCCGGAGGCTATTTTACAAATACTTCTTCCTTTAGATATCCATTGAGGAAAGCACTCTTTACATCCATCTGATGGAGAGTGAATTCCATGTGTGCAGCAAATACTATAAGAAGTCTGATTGCCTCCAATCTTGCCACAAGAGAAAATGTCTCATCATAGTCAATTCCCTTTTCTTGACTATATCCTTGGACAACCAGTCTGGCCTTGTTTCTTGTAACAATTCTATCCTCATCGAGTTTGTTCCTGAAGACCCACTTGGTACCAATTACTGATTTGTCTAGTGGTCTGGGTACCAAGTTCCATACTTGACTTATTTCAAATTGATTCAACTCTTCTTGCATGGCATTTACACAGTCAGCATCCTATAGGGCTTCACCAATGTTCTTTGGTTCAATCAAGGATAGAAAGGCATCAAACGCACACATATTTTTCAAAGAGAATCTTGTTTTGATTCCAGATGTCAAATCTGTTATGATGTTCTCAAAAGGGTAAGAACTCTGAAATCTGTGTGGTTTGAGCACCAATTGTTAACTTCTAGATGATCCCATGATTTCTTGTTGTTGTGGAACAGGATCAGGGCCAAGGTCCAGAGTACTTTGCTGTTGAGTTCTCCCTGTCATGTTGCTCGGGGTAGTTGGACCTGGTCCATCATCTGGTCCATCTTCCATAATTGCTCAATTTGTTCATTGCTTCTGACCAGTCCAATCTCCCCATCTTCTAGTTCCTGTCTCTCAGAAAGAGTGTTAGTTTCATCAAAAACAACATGCACACTCTCTTCTACACACATAGTTATTTTATTATAAACTTTATAAGCTTTGCTATGTGATGAATATCCCAAGAATACTCCCTCATCACTTCTGGGATCAAATTTACCTAGGAAATCTTTGTCATTATTTTTCACAAAGCACTTGCATCCGAAAGCCCTAAGGTGGGATATGTTGGGATTTCTCCCTTTAAGTAATTCATAAGGAGTTTTCTCTACCAGTGGCCTGGTCATGCATCTATTTATTATGTAACATGTAGTGTTTATTGCTTCTGCCCAGAAGCTGTGAGGTAGTTTGCTAGAAAGAAGCATGGTTCTGGCCTTGTCTTCAAGAGTCATGTTCTTTCTTTCAACAACCCCATTTTGCTGTGGGGTTCTAGGGGCAGAAAAGTTGAGATTGATGCCATGTTCATCACAGAACTCAGCAAACTTTGCATTCTCAAATTCAGTACCATGATCAGATCTTATTGATGCTAGTTGATTTCCCAACTGTTTTTGAGTTTTTCTAGTAAATGAAGTGAACATATCGAATGTTTCATCTTTAGATGTCAGAAATAAGGTCCAAGTGAACCTTGAGTAATCATCAACTATCACCATTACATATTTCTTACCACCTCTGCTCAGAGTTCTCATTGGACCATATAAGTCCATATGAACCAGTTCCAACGTCCTGGTGGTACTGACGATTCTCTTGCTTTTGAATGAGGATCTTACATGCTTACCCCTTGCACATGCCTCACAAACTTTGTCATACTTGAACTTAATGTTAGGGAGCCCTACCACTAAGTCCTTAGATACTAGTTTGTTAAGCTGATTCAGACTCACGTGACCAAGTCTTTTGTGCCAAAGGAGGGGATCACTGTCCAACACACTTAAGCAAGTGAGTTCATTTTCAGACAGTGTGGACAAGTCTATGACATAGATGTTATTCATTCTTTTTCCCTGCAAAACAATCTTGTCAGTAAGCAGGTTAATCACAAAACAGTTTGTGGAAGTGAAAGCAACTAAGTTACCTCTGTCACACAATTGTGACACACTGATCAAGCTATATTTCAAGCCATCTATCAAGTACACATGTTCAATTGAGCGTGTGTCATCCTTACCTACCTTACCAACCCCTATAATTTCACCTTTCTTTCCATTTCCAAAGGAGACATTTCCTCCTTTGAGGTTTTCAAGTGAAAGGAACTGTTCCTTGTTCCCTGTCATATGTTTTGAGCAGCCACTATCCAAGTACCAAATTTGGCTGCTTCCTCTCACTTGAACCTACAAAAAGAAATCAGGGGTTAGTTTTAAGAACCCAAACTAGTTTGGGTCCTTTTCTATGAGAGAAAGGATGAATTAAGCTTTTTCTGGCCCAATTTGGTAATTAATTTTTCTTTTTAACAAAACTCTCATTTCTCAGTCTTACCATAATGGGTGCAAATTTTATTCTCAGGGAGAGTGAGATACTTGCTTTTAGGATCCCGCTTGGGCAGTTGACTCCCAAAGCCAAGTCCTCTCCGGTTGCTACTATGGTTTTCTTGAAGCCATGTTAAGGCATCAGAGGATTTATTCCATTTACAAGTTCGATCTAACTCATGTTTGACTTTACCAAGTTCTTCTTTAAGAGTCCTTATTTGTTCATCCTTGGTATACATATTATCTTTTAGTTTTCCCATATTTTCTTCTGACATGGTATGAGAATGATCGATAATCTTTTTACTGGATCCTAGCTTTAACTTTAAATTTTAAGATTTTAGCTCTAAAATCTCAGTTTCAAGTGGATGAACCTTGTTCATCAGGACAGTGTTTTTCTTTTCAGATTCACTTACTCTGATTTCCAGGTTCATGCATTTTGCTTTTAGCATTGCACATTCTTTAGAGAGTTGTTCTTTCTCTTTGATTGTTTATTCAGAATCATCCATGAAATCCAGTAGCAACTCAGAGAGTTTCATTTTAGATAGGAACTTTATTTTGTTTTTGAGATGGGAGATACTTACCACTAGTTCTTCATATGATTCTGTAAAGACCCGTAAAATTTCTTGCTTAAAATAATGCCCGAATAAGTCCCCGAGTGGTTATCCCTGTGGAAATTCTTAAAACGGACCTTGATTTTGTAAAAATACCCCGGGATTTGAAAGAACTTAATCTTTCCAGAAATTTGGGTGTTATGCGATGCACTATGCGATCGCATAACGTGTATGCGGACCGCATAGTGGTCGCATACCCGGGTAGAATGTTTTCAAAATTTGGCTCACCTGGGGGCCATTCTGCGGTCCAATATGCAGACCGCATGTCAGGAATGCGATCGCATTCCTGACCACATATTCGACACGGTCTTTTAATTTTATAAATTTTTATACCCGACCCTAGTTTCATTTAACTCCTGCCCCCTTTCATTTTAACAAGTTTTCTGAACAAAGTAGAGAGAAGTGAGAGTGGGTTCTAGAAGGTAAAGTCCTCATCTTCACCAAATTGGTCCTCCATCTCTACCCGGGCTTGGAAGTTTATCGAGTAATAGTCATCTTCTTCATCATAAGAGGTAAGCCTTCACCCTATTTTTCTCAAATTCCAGGGATCTAACTAAGAACAAAACACACATAGGTTGGTTCTTAAGGATGAAAAGTTGGGACCTTGCATGCATGTGAATAATCTTCCATAACCTAGTAAAGGGAAGCAAGTAGAGTAATCTTTCGCTAAAAAGGGGTTTAGTCAATCTAAGGGATCACTTAGTGTTTGATAAAATGCTCAAATGAATTCGAGACTCCTAATTCTAAGGTAAATATGTTGCATTGTGAACTAGATTGACGGTGCTAGGCGGTTCGGTGAATTGCAATAGAAATTAAAAAGGGAAACTCGACTCCAGGTATGTATGGCTAACTTTAATCTTTGTAAAATCACTTGTGGTGTTCGAGCATACGGTACGTGTATTGTTATGAATATGTGCAACTGGTTGTCCGAATTATGTTGAAGTGAGAAGTGTATTACTTGTCTGTCTTTAGTTGACCACCACACTGCCATGCTATGAAAAACGGTGCTAGAAGGATAATGAATCTTAGAGTATGAATGTATATGCTAAAGGCTATGTAAGGAAGCTGTGTTCTTATTGCTGAAATTTTCTGTGATTGAACTGTGATTTGTCATCGTTGATATGAGAGGTGATTGTCAGGTGGGATCGGGTTGCGCGCCGCAACAGGGGAGATAAGGGTGATATGTGAGAAGTGATAAGGGTGTGAATGTGATTGTCAGGTGGGATCGGGTTGCGCGCCGCAACAGGGGAGATAAGGGTGATATGTGAGAAGTGATAAGGGTGTGAACAAAATTGTCAGGTGGGATCGGGTTGCACGCCGCAACAAAATTGTCAGGTGGGATCGGGTTGCACGCCGCAACAGGAGAAATAAGGGTGAAATGTGAGAAGGGACAAGGGTGGAATTGAAGTTGTGATTATGATGAAGTGAAAATTGTGGAATTTCTATTGTGTGTCTTTCTATGTCTTGTGCAGTAATTGTGTGATCTGTCTGTTTCTTGCCTGTGCATTATTGAGTTTACTTAGAGTAATGTTTGTTCATACATACCCGTACAATTCAAATGTACTGACGTCCCTTTTGCCGGGGGCGCTACATTCTTGTGATGATTGTAGGTGGTTCTATAGCAGGTACTCCAGCACACCGACAGTAGTGCCTCCTCTTCGTCCTATCAGCTGTTTTGGTGAGCCCCTCTCCTCCCGGGGTCCAGTGTGGTTCATGCCACCTTTTCTTCCGAATTTTATTTTGGTATTCGTGTAAGGTATAGCCGGAGCCTTGTTACCGGCAAGTATTATAAGTATAACTCCTTCGTACTCTTAGAGGCTCCGTAGACAGGAAATGTGGGTTATGTACTTATGTATTTTGGGCAGTATGACTTGTAGACCACGTAAAGTAAAACTGTGTGTTCGGTATATTTTGTAAGTATTGTATCACATGTTGGAAATGACAGAATTCTATGGTTTAATTTCAGACTGTAAGCATGCGTCTTAATTATAATTGAATAATGTACATCGAGAATTTTGGGGTAATACGTGGAAGGGAAAAAGGAATCCAGGTCCGCTTGACTGGGGCTACCCGGTCAAGTGCCAATCGTGTCCCTTGGTTTTGGGGCGTGACAAACTTGGTATCAGAGCCTAAGGTTTTAAAAGAGTCCTAGGATATCTCGGAGCCGTGTCTAGTAGATCCCTTCTTATCGGTATGTTGTCGACCACATTTATAATTTATGGGCTACACGGACATTTAGGAATTACTCTTTTCATTGTTATTCTATATCGTGCAGTGAGGTGGAGAATGAAAATGTCCTTGTCTAATTCGTGCTTTGTTCCGAAATTTTTTAGTAATGGCACCAAAGAAGAGAGCTCGACTCGGCCTTGAGGCCAATGTCACCCCAAGTGTGGCTGTGAATCATGTACCTGGTAGTGCGGGTGAGAGTGACTCCCCGGCATTGAACTTGCTGGACCCTTCTATTCCGGATCAAAGCATTCCTATTCCTGCGGCGGTGGAGGGTGCTGCAATCCCTCCCGCTGAAATTCCTGATCCCTCTACAGTTCCAGCTTTCGGTCCAGGTACGTCCTAGGAGGACCTCAGAGGAGCTATTCATATGTTAAATCAATTGGTGGCCGCTCAGGACCAAAGATCTCATGCTACCCCTGTGTCCTCCAGCAAACAGGGAGATTCCGCCAGCTCCAGAGTCAACCAGTTTCTACAATTGGCCCCTCCAGAGTTCTTAGGTACGGATCCAGAGGCTGATCCACAGGGTTTTCTTGATGAGATGTGCAAGACCCTTCGGGTGATGAAGGCTACAGGGACAGATGGGGTTGAGTTAGCTTCGTACAGGCTGAGAGGAGCATCATATTCTTGGTTCGAGATGTGGGAGGGTTCCCGTGGAGAGGGAAGTCCTCCGGCTAGATGGAGCGAGTTCGTGGATGCGTTCATGGATCACTTCTTGCCTGCCGAGACTGTGGCAGCCCGTGCTACTGAGTTTGAGTCCTCAAGCAGAGCAGTATGAGTGTTTGGGAGTACCACATGGAGATCGTGAGGTTGTCCAAGTATTCTCCCCAGTTAGTGTCGACCATGGATGCTCGAGTGCAACGATTTGTTCAGGGTCTCAGTCCTTTGGTTATGAATGAGGCTGCTACAACGGCTTTGCACTCGGACATGAATTATGGGAAGATTGTGGGATTCGCCCAGGCTACGGAGGCTAGAAAGTTGAAGATACAGGCAGACAGAGAGAGTAGCAGCAGAGCCCGGTCGGTGGGACATTCAGGTAGCACAGTTTCAGGGGGGAGGCCAGTTCAGGGGATGGGGTCTTCGGGGCCATCCCAGTTTTATGCTCAGTCTTCAGCTAGTGCACCGCCATCCGTGCATCGTTATCAGCCGAATAGTCATTGGAGGTCAGGATCTGACAGTAGGAGACCCCAGCAGTCAGGTCTTCCCGGAAGAAGGTTCCAGCAGCAGGGGAGGGCTCTATGCCCTCAGTGCGGGGGGTTCCATACTGAGGCCTGTTATTTGGTTCGCCCGATGTGCTTCAGGTGTGGGGTGAGGGGTTATCTTCAGCGGGATTGCCGTGCGCCCAGCCAGGGCATGGGTAGGGGGTTTTCCCAGTCATCCGGTTCTTCAGCCACCACATCTTCAGTGCATCCTCCAGCTCCAGCAGGGCGTGGTGTAATTAGGGGTGGGGCTCGTGGTAGAGGCAGACCCAGCCGATTCTATGCTTTGAGTGGTCACCAGAACGCGGAGGCTTCTCCAGATGTTGTCAAATGTATTCTAAATGTTCAAGCACTTGATTGCTATGCTCTTATTGATCCGGGGTCCTCCTTGTCCTNGTATTCTGAATGTTCAAGCACTTGATTGCTATGCTCTTATTGATCCGGGGTCCTCCTTGTCCTATGTTACCCCGTTTATTGCTTCAAGTTTTGGGATAGAACCCGAACAGCTGCATGAGCCGTTCTTCGTATCAACTCCGATTGTTGATTCTATCACAGCAGCGCGAGTCTATAAGAATTGTGTTGTCGCGGTATGTGGTCACGTTACCACGACCGATCTTATTGAGTTGGAGATGATAGATTTTGATATTATTATGGGAATGGACTGGCTTTATTCGTGCTTTGCCAAGCTCGACTGCCGAACGAGATTCATGAGACTCGAGTTTCCTAATGAGCCGTTTATTGAGTGGAAGGGGAATGGTGTGGTGCCGAAAGGTAGGTTTATATCCTGCCTTAAGGCCTCGAAGATGATTAAGAAGGGGTGTATCTATCATTTGGTCCGGGTCGCGGACGCCGCTTCAGAAGTGTCGGCCCCCGAGTCCGTGCCAGTCGTGAATGAGTTTCTTGAAGTATTTTCGGACGAGCTTCCAGGGATTCAGGCAGATAGAGAGATTGATTTTGGGATTGATGTACTACCAGATACGCAGCCAATATCTATTCCACTATACAGAATGGCGCCAACAGAGTTAAGGGAGTTAAAGGAGCAGTTGAAGGATTTATTAGATAAGGGGTTCATTCGGCCGAGTGTGTCGCCGTGGGGTGCTCCGGTTCTTTTATTTAGAAAGAAGGATAGGTCGTTCTGTATGTGTATTGATTATCGGCAGCTCAACAAGGTCACTATCAAAAACAAGTATCCATTGCCTCGAATAGATGATTTGTTTGATCAATTGCAAGGTGCGAGGTTCTTCTCCAAAATTGATTTACGGTCTGGGTATCATCAGTTGAAGATCAGGGAGCAGGATATTCCTAAGACCGCCTTCAGGACTCGTTATGGTCATTTTGAATTTCTGGTAATGTCCTTTGGGCTGACCAATGCTCCAGCAGCTTTTATGGATCTTATGAATCGGATTTTCAAGCCATTTCTAGACTCCTTCGTGATTGTTTTTATTGATGACATCCTTGTCTACTCGCGGAGTCGGGAAGATCATGCTAATCACCTTAGAGCAGTCCTACAGACTCTTCGTCATCACCACATGTATGCTAAATTTTCGAAATGTGAGTTTTGGCTAGAATCAGTCGCGTTTTTGGGTCATGTTGTTTCCAGAGAAGGGATTCAGGTTGATCCCCAGAAGATCGCAGCAGTGAAAGATTGGCCTAGACCAACGACCCCGACGGAGGTTCGCAGTTTCTTGGGTCTAGCTGGGTATTATCGGAGGTTTGTGGAGGGATTCTCTACCCTCGCCTCCCCATTGACTAAATTGACGCAGAAAGCAGTGAAGTTCCAGTGGTCCGACGCTTGTGAGAAAAGTTTTCAGGAATTGAAATCGAGATTAACTTCGGCATCGGTATTGACCTTGCCAGAAGGTATAGAGGTATTTGTGGTTTAATGCGATGCTTCAAGGGTTGGTTTGGGGTGTGTGTTGATGCAAC